>CAICTM010001799.1:0-22482 GCA_903772945.1 Seminavis robusta
AAAAGAAGAGAGATTCTGTCTTGCGAACGTGACCGAGTTGGTTGGCCAGGAAACGAGATTAACGATGCTGAATAGTTCGCCAGAGCATAGTGAAGCAAGGGTTGTCTACAATTATCTAATTTGCTGTAGATTTCATTAGTTGCAAACAATACTTGTTTACTATTAGTGAGATATACTTCATCACTAGGTATAGAGAAAAATCGAACATCTCCTGTTGAATGCAGTCATCCTGGTCCATCCTCAACGGAGATCTCTCCATCCGAATATATTGAAGTCGAATTCGGTCAAGCGCTCTTGTCAACGCAGCCATTTTCTTGTTCCATCATTTTGATGTATCCAACAATAGAGCTTCGTCCTCGGTTGGGTCTATGACGTTGTATTTTTGCGATCAACACTTGCCGCAATGCGTTGAATTCTTTCTTCATGTGCAGATTAGTTCCTTCCTACTGTAGACTTGCATCGATAGACTCTTTCAAGATGTTCGTGTATGGCTTGCCATGTTGTCAGACGAGTGTCCGACTGGAGTCAGGTTCTTGAGAACGCTGTGCTCATAGTAGAGATGCCGGTATCCAGGATTAGCAGTCAGCAGTGTTGTGGAGATGCTGGACCTCGTGTAAGTCGCACCACTTTTGATCTTCTCTTGAAGACTAGCGTTGTTCGAGTGACTTGTACTTCTGCTGTTTTCGTTCTACGAAGAAAGCTGCTTTGCATCACTGCCCTTGTCAAGTCTTCGTGAGGATTCCTGCGTTCTGCAGAATCTCAATGTTTTCTCGATAGGAGCTGAGTAAAGAGATCGAAGTCGTGTACGTCCATCTTCTTCATCCACACGAGCGTGGAATTCCATGACAAACGAGTCAATGATTCGTCATGGTTCATGCTGTGGTCCAAAAGGTGTAGACAGGAGTTCATGCGTCACGACTGAGGTTACATAAGCCAGAAGTCATCAGGCAGCTTAAGATCCGGCGGCATGAAAATTTGCTTTCAAAGCCTTGTTAGGAAGACCCGGGCGTTCGATCAGTCATTTAAGCAAAACGTATATTCAGCGTCGTCCAACAGGCTCGAGCTGCTCCAGTTCCAGGCACACTGGAAAACGTACTTGGAAAGCGGCTTCGTCTTCACGCCCACGAACGTCCCGTGGAGGATCCGGTTGACTGAATCTGGCGTAAGGCATTTCAACGTAATTTCACAGATGGCACTGCACAGCTAGATTCGCTAACGCGTCTTGCCAGAGCTAGAAGTCATCTCCTTGAGGAGGTTTGTTTGTCTTCAGGCGTAGCAAAGGGCGAGCCCGATGAAGACCTTCCGCATACGTCAGCGCCACTTGATGTTGAACGTGGAGTCTGCAGATCCAGTGATTTGGACTGGAGGTGTACTTGGCGGTGTCAGCATCTGCTGGAACAGTGCGAAGTTTGTTGTGGTAGAGCGAGAATCGCGATTTCGCATTAACGTCGAGGTCGATGAGAGAATTGGAGAGGAGGATTGGTTTGTCGCGCACTCTTAGACTCGAAGCTGTGTACGTCTTTGGCAATCTTCATGGTTGAGGAATAGGTTGAGGGTGCTGAAAGCTATTGTGTTTGTTAACAAAATGCACTACGCTAAAGACTAGTGTAAAGATCTTTCGAGTGTTTTGAGTTTGAGGAATGAAAGTTATGAGAGGATAGAAAGCTATGAAACTAATCAACAGAGAGAGATATCCACAATCATCAAGGATCGTAGATCTGACTCCGCGGGAGACTGTAAAGTGGATAGAGTAGGTTGCGGTAGCAATCTACTCACTCCACGATCCAAAAACGAACGCGTGGAAGATTCGTTAGACATTTATCTAGTAGCGATGGAATCTCTCCACGCCAGCTAAATATCTAGCGCGATGTTTCACTATCGACCTAGTATGACTAGCGGTCATGAGAACCCTGTCTCAATGACTATTCATGAAAGACTCAGTCATGAGTCGAACTCAAACCCTATCTAGGATCGAGTCGCGAATAAGGCTAAGAGCCGTGTATTGCATGATTGATGAAGCTTTGGATGAGCTGGCGCAAGAAGATCTTATCGACTGGGAGGTTGCACGCCGCATTGCCATTGCCTTCATTTTTGTTCATGTCTTCTGTTGTCCTGACAAGTCGGAATGGGATGGTCGGAATGGAGTTCATGCCCAAATCAGGAAGATGCTTAGCATTCAAAAGGGGACTTCCATTCGTTGTGTCTTTGAAGACATTACCAAGTGTCAGACTGCAGGGACGAAGTATCGTGGTCGTCGTCAAGCCCTTGGAGAGACCCGTCCTGTCAACATTCCAAACGACTCGGTGGAAGCCCAGATTGTCGCTGATGTTTTGGAGGATGGATTCAGTTTGATGCAAGCTACGAGGCAAGTCAACCATCATCTAAAGGAGACGGAGCAGCCCTTGGTCTCCTTTTCCTCAGTTTGGCATCTCTCCAAGCGACTCAAGCCCTTGGTCAAACCCATCAAGCGTCTCAAGCAAGGGAGTACTGACAAAGAGTCTGCTTGGGCCCAAGCTCGCTACAATTGGTCGATCCAACTCATTCTTTGACTTGGATTGAGTGCTAAGCTGACTCACAAGGCATGGGCTCACATGCGAGCGCAAGGTATTGATGGGCAACTGCCTAAGTGGTTCGATGGGACACTGCTGATTGAGTCCAAGATTGACTTGACCAAGGTCGTCTTCTGGGATGAGACTCACCGCAAGTGTATCATTGGCCAAGGGGCATCGCAGGCTGGCCGCAAACATCAACTCAAGTACAAGCGGTTGCCAAACGGAAAGTTGGATCCCAACGGTGAATATTCTGAGGAAGACAAGGTGATTTTGAACGTCAAGTATGATGACGAGACCCGTGTCAGTCTTGGATGTTCCACCGATGCCACTGAGGGGCGTGTTGTGCCACTGTTTGACTACAGCGGCAAGACATTGTTGACGATCAAGGACTACGGGAACAAGAAGAAACTGGAGATTGCCCGTATCAAGACCTTGTCGGAAAAGAGTGGCTGGGTCAAGAAGGGACGGGTAAAAGGCACGCCATACAAGGAGGATCCTTTGACTGCAGGAAAGGTGGCTAACTTGGGCGACGGAACCATCAAGAAGCTGAAGAGTGTGTCCCCACCCATCAACACCTTTGGTAAGCTGGCCAAGCTCACAAAGAGGCGCATCAAGGAGCTGGTCCAACAGAAGGTGGCTAGTAAGAAAAACCTGGAAGAGTGGAAGAAGATTTGTCAGGCAGCGGATGATGCGCCACCAGCCAAGAAGGATTACCGCAAGGAATCCAATCCTTACGAGGCTCGATTTGGTCCAAAGTGGGAAGAAAAGCTTGAAGGTTCCTCAGCGATGTCAAAGTATGTTTGTATCACTACAATGGTGGAGCATATCTTTGAGCAATCCAAGGCCCACATGCAGGAGATCCATGGTGAAGACTGTGACGACTGGTGAGTTTACCATGATGCGTTGTCTCTTATGAAGTCCAAGGATTGCAAGAAGTGGATGGAGGAGCAGGGCTACCTCAAGCATTGGATCTTGCCTGAGCTTGGCCTCAACACACACACTCCCAAACTCAAGCAATATTACTCCCAGGCACCAGTTGGAAACTCCCCAGAACTGATGCCGTGGGACTGATCTCTCAATAAGGACTTTGACGATGCCATTGATCACCATGTTCTGTTGACGAATCGTTTGCCTGAAGACCACAAGTACAAATTTTCCTACAGTACTCCTCAGCGTGGTTGCAAGGCCTTGACGAAGATCTACAATATTGGCAACCCAACCAGTCGTCGGATTTGCCAGGATGTAAACAAGTTTCCCGTTCATTTGGTCCGCATCATGGAGGAGGAAGGTTGTGTTGTCCGTGACATTGGTAACAGCAAGCTCCGAACTGGTGGAAGAGGCCTCGCTGCAGCGGCTGGTTTGAAAAAGGATGGTGCCAAGGTTGACAGGCGCGGTGGGGCACGAGTGAAGAATTTGCAGTCGGATATGTACGAATACAAGGGTGTGACTCATCCTGATGCTGAAGCAGGCCGGAAATTGCTTATTGAAGGCTCCAAGAAGCGGCATTCGGCAGATCAGGATGAGGAGTCAAAGGTAAGATGGTGCTACTATTGCCTATTTTATTGGTCTTATTTCTAACTCCTTTGGAACTGTTGCCATTTTAGGATGCTGGTGAAGAGGAGGAGGTGGATGAGTGAGTGTTGCATGACATGCAACAGATGGGATGGTGACTTGTGTTTGTGGGGTGTGTTTGGGTGTCTTTATAGTGAGTCTGTGGGCTTCACGGGAGAAGATTGTTCGTGACGGGAAAGATCACGACGGGAAGATCTTGATGGGCTTCAAGGAATTTATGGGGAACTAACAGGCCATGTCACCGACTCACTGGTTTGATGGGGGATTGCTTGTGAGAGAAAGCATCTCTTTACAGTGGTCAAAGAGGGCTTCGGCGATTGACCGGCTATTGTCTTTGTAATCTTGGTTTCTTGGTTGTGGTCGGGATTTCTTAATTTCGCGGAAGTGTGACTTAGTGTGTCTCGAAAAAATGAGTGACCGGAAGCACGACACACCAGCCGAGCCGCATTCGGAAAAGGGGACCAACTCACTTTTTGTCATAATTCGAATAATCGCCCAATAACATCATAAAATTCATTGGATTACACCCAGACTTCATGCTGCCGTAGTGATTGATCCAGAGGGCGTATGAACATGTTCTCATAGACTTATCATGTCCTTTCATCACCCTCTACAAGGATCCGGCGACAGTTGGTGACTGTTGATGATTCGAAAATTAAAGTCTTGCTTCATACCAAAGGGTCGGTACCTACTACTAGTACATGTAGATCCACAAGACAAAACCAAAACCTAGTTGGGACGAGCTTGGATGCTACTGTATTGAATCGTCCTCCTGCGCTTTTGTGCTGGAGGTCGGGCATACCAGTATGATACACGTAGCTAGTACGTTCTGAATTGACGCGATGAATGAGTGGTGTTGTGAACAAAAGCAATTGTCTCACTTCCTACAACTGTACTGCTGCAGTCACCCATTTGTACTCCAGTTGGTATTCCTACCAGGTCTGGCAATACAGGATGATCTGTGCTGTGTCTGTTGTGATCAGTAATTCCTTGCTTTGATATGCAACAATTCCTCTTTCCTCCTTGTGGTGGAAGAGTCAAATGAATGAGTGCAAGCAGTGCTCTTGTGGATGAATGAGTGGGGCGGTGCAAGCAGTCAGCTCGTGATCTTGCAAGAGCTTCCTCTACCGGTAGCAAGTTAGTAGTCTACCTTTACAGTACGATACTGATACCAATCCAATCATAGTGACAGCGCTGGCGGCATGGTGATGAGAGTACCACCGGTACCGGTACATACCGGTACAGTGGGGGCAAATCAACAATCCGGATTGCTGCCACCAGTGACTGAATCAGTCCTGAAAGAGCTCCTTGGAGCCTCACACACTTACAGTGCTTTTCGAGCCGAGCCCTCACCAATTTAGTATTTATTATCTACCAAACAACAAAGCTCGACACACAGGTACTGGTACCAATATTGTCTCCCTTTTACCCTTTCTGTTTTTGTAATCACACGCATCGCATTATTAGAATGATGTTTCGCTGCTGTCAGCGCAAACTTTTCCGCTTTGTTGGATTCCTGGCGGTGCTGTTGTTGTCTCTGGAGTGCGAGGCATTTGTCATCCGTCGTAGTTGTGCACGCGGAGGAACGATCCCCTTTGTCTCTGAATATTATTCACCGCCATCCAAAGATACGACGACGTCCCTGAAGGCCAACAACAACAACAATAATGACTACCCCAGTATCAATATCGGCCAAATCCTCCAAACGGCTACTTTTGCTTTTGGGTTGTCCTTTTTGGCTTTGTCCTTTATTTTGCCCGAGTTTGGATATGATTTTGTGGTGCAGGAAAATGGACGCCTAGGGATTGGAACGGTAACAGAAGCGCAGTTTCAGCGGGAAACCATCAAGGCCAACAAAGAAGCCAAAGCGCAACAAGAACTATTGCTACAGCAGTCGTCCTCCGAGTAGGCTAGGCTAGTCCACTCCCGGTGTGCGCAAACATCAAGAGGTCGGCAACAGCAAGCTAGCCTACTAGTAGGGTTGCGATCATGATTGAGCTCATGATGGCGGTGGTGTAGGAATGTTACCGTAGAAGCTTATAGCTATACTCTATACCGTAGGAGGGATCCTTCTGTTTGTCTTGTAATAATCGAATGTCTGATTTCCGGTGAATGGGCAACGAGGAGGTTACCTGTACCATCCTCGGAATACTTCGTCGTCGTGTTTGTTTCTGACATCCTCACACACGGTGCTCTTACGGGTACCAATAGACTGTATAGTTTGCCCCTTGTTGTGATGATGGTCCAGCCCCATGCCCTTGAGCAAGGAAGGGTTAGTCTGGAGGAGGTGAAAGACCAGTGGAGTGTTGACATGATATTGAATCAACACCTTCACCCAATCGTCACGAGCGTCGTAATTCTCTACCAAGTACTTTCGTCCAGCTCTGTTCAGAGTAATGTAGAAAGGAATGGCTGGATCGGCATCGTAGTCACAACCGTTGTATTTGAATTCCTCCAGCCACATGTTGTTGGGCATAACATACGAAAAGGAAGCAACAATTTCGTCCACCAGTCCGGATCCTCTTATCTCTAGACGTTTCAACGATTAGTTGTGTTTCAAACCATTGGCTAGAGCCTTGACTTGTGTCTTGTGGATTGCCAATGACAAATGTTCCAAGTGTTTGGTGTGGTGTAGATAGTTGGCAAGGGGTGTCATATCAACATTCTCGTGATCATTATTGGTAGGAGGAGGACAGATCTTGAGCGACTTGAGGCGGGAAGTTTGCAGTGTCTGGCAGAACCGATCCAAAGTGATATCATAGGTTCCAAGTCTACCAGTCCAGTTTATGACACACCCTGAACAAGTCAAAGCCTCCAGGGTTGGATTGAGGGCCAATTCGTCGAACGTGTCTCCCCAAAGATTTTGAGTCAACGTCACAGACTTTAGCTTTGGGCAGTTCGCAACGGCTCCAATGATTTCACTGAAACAGCCGTCCACGGAACCGTTATTCCATGAGAAATTCTCCAATGCGACTAGGTTCCGCAGTCCTTCCACGACGAGCCTCTTGCTAGCAGTACCACCTCGTTTGGCACGCAAAACATTGGCGCGTAGAGTCAATGCCACCAATGTTTTCTTTGACGCTTGGAGCACGGCAACAAGCGCATGGGTATGCACTGATTCATTGGGCATGTCGATTTCAAGTACTTGAAGAAGAGGACATTGCGCCAACTCTCCCATGAGCTTGGAGACCCGGATACACGCGGAGAGAAAGCCACGGCTTTTCAGGTGAACCGCGGAAACATGGGAAGACGCATCTTGCAACTGCGACGAGGCATCACTGAACTGCTGTTTGTTGGTGAAAGAGAACCTCAGCACTGTGTTGTCGTTGCCACCTCCAATCATTGTACCGGTACCATAACTCATTGATGAGAGTGAGAGTTGTTGGCGCGTCGAAATGATGGAGTAGACACGTCGCGGTTGTACCGTACAGAATAAGAAATGACCTCTGTTGTGAAAAAGATATGTTAGAAAGGTATTTTCGTATGACGGACAGACGACTCGGGATCCACAGTCACGGTTCGTGATTGGGGATGTGTGACTCAAATCAGATGGTTATCCGATCATCATCAGATGGCCAGGTGTACGAGGAACGAGGACAATGGTCGTCTAGATGATGCAACTACAAAGGTTAGGAAGTTAGGTCGAAGAGACGAATGCAAGGAGCGATGGGACGGAGCAAATGAATGGACGGATGAAGGTCCATAGGTTTAGTAAAGTGGGAAAGCCCTCCAGGGCCAACCATGCACTTCAGGAAGATAGATCGACGAGATCTATCTGCAGATGAAACTGCAATAAACAGAGGATCGAAAGATCCTGGTATATGTATGCATATCGGAGCTCAGTTGTAGAGCTCGCAATCTGAACGAGAGAGAAAGAGAAAACGAAACGAATAGCCAGTCTACTAGACAGTAGAGCTGGAAGGATATTGATTAAATTAGAGAAATTGTGCGTTCAAGTTCACACCTTTTCAACACGTTTTAAAATGATAGCTATCAGGAAAGAGTGAGCTTGGATCCAGGTTGTCAAACAGAAAAGAGAAGTGTTAAAGAAGTAAGTCAAGATGTCTACGGAGGTAGAGGTATCATCGTTCAGGTTCTACAAGGTCAAGATGATGGCCCATTTATCAAAGTATGGGTACGTAGAACTGATGAAGGACTCTACGGAGATCAAGCCGGACAACTGGGAAAACCCGACAGGTGCAGGCAAGTTGTCGGATGACGAAGTGGAAAAGGTCGAGAGTTTGCAGAAGAAGAACAGCAAGGCTGCTGGAATACTGCTGGACTCGATCAATGTGGAGACCATCGAAGGGCAAGTCGCCTTCGACCTACTGGCCTCACACCAAACGACTGACCATGCTGCTGGGAAATTCAAGGGCATGTGGGAGTCCATGCTGGACCTCTACGACGCTGAAGACAGTGGTGAGGTGGCAGCTCGACGAACGGAATACTACGCGATAAAGATGGACATAAAGGAGAACCCAAAGAAGTTCGAGATTGGACTCGACGTGAAACGCAAGAAGCTAGCGAAGGACGGGTTTAAGATATCGGACGAAGAGTACATCAAGGACCTTCTCGAAAAGATGCCGAAGAAGGAAGGAGAACTCGGAGTGTATCATGAAGTGAAGAAGAATGTTCTGAGAAGGATCAAGACAACAGGACATGGAATAACGGTAAAGAGTGTGGTGAATGAATTATGCGAAATCTACGATGAGATTAAGGCACGGAACAAGTCGACAGACCACAGTGGCGAAACAGCTTTCATGATTGGAGGAAAACAGTTCAAGAGCAGATGCAGGAACTGTGGGAAGATCGGACACAAGCAACAAGACTGCCCAGACAAGAAAGGCTCGAACGGAAGAAGCTACGGACAAAGGTAGGGTGTAAAATACTCGTTAGTTTAGCAAACTATGGCCACGGAGTGGCTTTTATGACGCGGGCAAGTGGTGGGGAAGCCCCCACCTAGCTGAGTCGTCATCTACTTATTTGCCCAATCAACATGACCTCATCCACTGGCCCAACGTGGAGCCAGCACCAAGTAGACAGATGCCCTGGGTAGGGGGGTGAGCACATTGATAAGGAACCTGCAGCGCAAAACCTGGGTTACAGGGGCTTACACAGGATTTTTGTCGGTATTGAAACCATTATCACCAAAGGGACCGTGAGGACCAGTTAGATTGCCAGACCAAAGAGTGCTCGCCAGTAAGTGTGTCTGGGTGATCAGGTCCCAAGCTGTGGCAAGGGCCTTGGCATGCAAGGCAAGATGCCAGCAGAGCCCGTAGGAGGTGGTACTCCTCAGGCTGGACCAGAGCAGGGTGTAACCCATCCAATGCACAAAAATTGTTAGATAGAGGCCAACAAGCAGGCAGAAGATGGGGTCAAATGACACACTGGCAGTGTGTGGTTCCCAGGAGGGAGGCACAGTGGCTGCTGGAGTGTTGTGGGCTGTTCGAGGGGTTGTTGAGTCAATAGAAGGAGGATAAGGGGGCACTGGAAGTGGGCTGGTGCCAGGGGCAGGAGGGGAGATCCTGTTGGTGTTGGAGTGTTGTTGTAGGAGTTGGGATGTAGCATGGTTGATGGTGTGTTGTAGGATAGAGGCGTGCCTCTGTTCAAGGGTGAGAACAAAGGCATCCTCCCTGATAGGGTAGGGTGTGATTCGGAAGGGTGTGATCCTCAAGATGGCTGCATGCTCTAGGAGCTGTTGGCTGATCATCTGGGGAGTGGTGTTGTGTAGTCTGCGGAGGATGGTGGGTGGTTGGGTGAAGTGTGGGAATGGGGGGATGTCTGGAAGGACCTTGGGTTTGAGTGAAGGTGTGGGTAGACCTGGGGAAGTCATGGTGGGTGGTAGGTGGGTTGGGGGTTGGTGGGAGAGTTGTGTATCCTGGAGTGTTGACTGTAGGGTCGTTGCTTCAACGCAAGCAATGGAGGTTGCTTGTGAGGTGGCGAGATGATTGATGTAGAAGGGTGTATTCAAGGGGCAATGCACTGAGGCACTGGTAATCAAGGTTTATATCAAGTTGTTGGGTTGTTGTTGCCACTGGATCAAAGGCTGTGGCCAAGTCTGGTGCAGGTATACCACTACCTGCAGGAGAAGATGGTATCAGAGCCAAAGGCTGTTAGGGATTCTTTCAGGGGAAACTGGAGAAGTCACGCTATAGCCAGTAGAGGCAGTGGTGGGGGGATCAAGGGGTGTTGTTGGTTGATGGGGCTGTGTTACTGGATGACACTGTGTTGTCTCAAGGGCTGGTACTCAATCTGTTGTAGGGTCAGACATGCAACAGAGAGTCAAGCCAAGATGTGGAGGGTACTCGATTCAGGTGGAACTGTGGAAAGTCACTGGAGAGTCACTCAACAATCAATGAGAGAGAGATAGAGTCAGTTATGTATTAATATCTATGCCACACCACGCTGCAGTTCTGTCTGGGGCTCAATCCTTTGGAGTTCCTTAAGCTCAGTAGGAGAGGCAGGTGCAGTAGCAGAGAGGTGGCGGTGTCAATGAAGTGTTGCACAATCTGGCCTCAGAGGGGCAACTTTTGTAGTTTGTTCTTGTGTGGGTGAGGTCCTTTGGAGAGGAGCTGGATATCCCAGGGAGAAGGCTGACGAGGCCAATCCTGGTGTCCAAGGAAGGAAACTATACTCAGTAACTCCAGCGAAAAAGCTGAGTTAGGATCCAACTTGTAACCAACTCAAGTCCTTACAGGAACTCTGTTGTTGTTTGTTGTTCCTCTTGGGGAGGAGTTAGATATCAATGGAGGGGTGGTAACAGTAGCAGGTGTTGATCAGTCAATCAGTCTGTATAGGGATAGGACTGGTTGGATCAGTAGGATCAGTTCCAACAAGGACGTCGGGAGAAACCACTAGTGGCCGGTGAGAAAGTAAGAATACAGGTGTAATTCTCTTCTCGGTGGTCACTGCAGGTATCTTGTGAAGTCCTTCTTGATAGTAGGAGGCTGTCGTTCGATCCGTACGGAGGAAGAGGTACGGAGAAGAGGTACGGTCGCGGGAAGATCGATCGATTCACGGAGGTGAGTCTTGATTCGAGGATCGATTCGATAAGATCGATTCGATTCGCGATTGAAGATTCGAATGAGTCAGTTGCCTTAGGGGGAAGGTTAACCGAGCCTGTTGTTGTTGCGGAGGTCGTTCGATCGTACGAAAAGGGGATCGACAATGGGATTTCGATGGCCGTCAGGAGTGTAGCTGAGAAAACAACAAATAGATATGGGAATTGTTTTCTGTGCTGTGCTGGGGAAGACCGGTGACTTCTTATTGTGTTCAAATTCTTCCAACTTGGCCGTCGGCGGTCGAGAATAGAAAACCCGCCCGATCTCGTAGGATTTCAATTGGGATGGCTTTCTAATCTGGACCGGAGAAAGCCGCGTTGATAGTCGCTTGATAGAGGAGGTGCGCTTGATGGAGATAGGAGGTATCGATCCTTTTGGGCTTGAATAGGTTGTAAAGAGAGGAAAAAGGATGTATGTTTTCCGTGATGACGTTGAGTTGAATCCTATAGTAAAACAGTACTCTTCAACAAGATAACAGAAAACAGGCTTCCTGAGGTCCTTTCGCTTCGTTTCAATGCTTCTAATGGTGCTAATAGGTAGTGTAATGGTATAGGTATAACCGATTGGTTGTGTTTGTTGCTATTAGTGTTGTTGTTCTTGTAGTGACAGATCCAGAGGGGAAGCGCTTCGGTGTTCGGCTTCCCGTGAAAAAGTAGCTCTAGACAGCCAGCTAAAAGGGTATTATTGCTTCACATTTATGGCACCAATATAAGCTTGAGTTTGATATGGGTAAGTCAATGCATGCCATTGAATGAAGCAAGGTGAGCCAGTTTTGAAATCATATACAAGTTAATGTGGCTAGAAATAATTCAAGAGAGTGTGCATATTTATCAGTAGACCAAACTCATACTGGGATACTTACTACTAACTCGGGTCGGAGGCAGAACAATAAAAATCTTTTCAGTCGTTCGATCGTTGTCTTTGTTGTGTGAGTCAACAATAGCTCAGGCCTTGACTACTACCTGGATGACGGGAAAATGGAATGGAATGAAAAAGATAATATTTATGGTATCAATTGGCTAGCTGCTAGTAGCCAATGCTACTGTATTAGTACATGTGGCTGGTATCTCCCTACTGGTCCTACCAGGTACCGGGGGTAGTAAAAGTATCTAATTGGCATCAAACCAGTTCCCTTTTTGTACATCTTTCTTTTATTAACTTAGCTGGCTGAGATCTCCTTGGAGCCTAACGCACTTTCCGCACCATGCCGCCTTTACTGTATAATGAGTACAGTACAGTATCATACGATTTTAGCAAAAAGTGACTGAACTAAGTAAGTTTACTCACAAACTGCCGAATCGCCAAAACACAGGCTTTACTCTGTGGTAACTTTTCGGTTGTTTGACTTTTTCATCCCCCATGGGAATTATCAGTGCTTGGGCTATTGTGGTACTTATGAAATCGTGGTTTATGTCAGCATGCTCCGTATATTTCGTTGCAGGAGTTGATCAGCTTTTCCGGTAATTCTCTGGATCGTTTCAGTATCTCGAGTCGCTCCCTGTTGCATAGGCTGCAATGTCGTGTCCCGAAGGTCTTGACAGTGCTGATGGGGTTGCCTTGCCATAGGATACTAATTTCGATGCTGTTCCTTTGAATGGTGCCGTTGAGTCGGAATTGTGAAGGAGGTGCGAAGTTTTGGAATTCGTTGGCGAAGTGTCTTGCGTGAATCTGACTTGCGTTTTCCGCAGAGGAGACGCATGACGTCGGTGAAGTGTTGGTATGTTCGTTCTTTGACATTTCGTTGGGTTGCCCCAATGTATTCCTTGCCTGAGTTTATGCATTTGATGCAGTATATCCATGTTCAGAAATGAGTGCCGTTGAGGGGACTCATAAATAATGAGTGACACCTGTGGTCCATAGTTTTGATGGGATTTTTCAAATTTTCAAGAAAAGAACAATTTGGCTTAAATAAATGAGTGACACCAAGCCAGAAAAAATTGCCAAAATCTGA
This sequence comes from Seminavis robusta, assembly GCA_903772945.1. Taxonomy (NCBI): domain Eukaryota; phylum Bacillariophyta; class Bacillariophyceae; order Naviculales; family Naviculaceae; genus Seminavis; species Seminavis robusta. Next base: position 13,137 of record CAICTM010001799.1, read on the forward strand.
ACATGGATATGGCCAGTTTGTTTCTACAGCGGTCGTCAAATCGGCAATGACCGTCTTTCTTGTTTCCTGGCTTGCAGTTGCAGGTTCATTTTGGAACTCGGGTGGAAATGACGTCATTGGTGAGCTTCGTCGATAGGTCGCCCATGAACATCTCTCGCAGGTTGGTGAATCGATGGTAGGACATAGACGTTCTAATTCATTCGAGGCCATGGCTCTTCTTGAGGTCGTTGATTACCTTGTGTATTGGGGTCGTCCAGGCGTTGGAGTGTCCTATACAGAAGAATAATGATCAGTTTCGGTTCCTCTTTCGTTGCTTGGCATCTCTATCCGGTTGGTTTGCTTTGTCCTCTTGTCGCTGGGAGTATGGTTGTATTTCTTTTTGTAGTGTTGGAATCTAGTCTGGAACCAATCCAGCTTTCTTCAGCGCCTCGACGTGTAGTGGGTAGATCTCGTCGAGGGTTTGGTTGGCATTCTTGTTGGTAACTGTAGTGAGTTTAGCGAGTCTTTGGAACACCCCTAGTGGGATGTTTTTGAGGCATGCGTTTGTGTGGGTAGTTCTCCTGTTTAAATATTTCAGTTGTTGGTTCGGTTTAAGGTGGACTCGGAAGTGAAGTTCTTCCTGGTTCGACCAGAACAGTTCCGTATCTAGATACGGGAATGCTTTTCCACTTTTTTCAGTTACTTTGCTGCGGTCAGATTGATCTTTTGGGAGTTATCGTTTGGTTTGATCTAGCCATATGCTACAGGTGAATACTAGGTAGTCTCCTTCGGCTAGGCTGTTGACTTTGGCCTGAAAATTGGCTCTCCATTCTACTATCATTTCATATGTCCAAGTTCCTTTCAAGATCGCAAAATCATCATCTCTGTAGAGGCCATAGTATGATGTTTCTTCAAAGTGGTCTTTGGTATTTTCTAGGATGTAGGCTCCTACTAGATTAGACAGCCATGCGGATTCATATCCACCAATGGTTAGTCCTTTCTCTTCTGGATTCATGTCTCCATCGTATTCATAGTATTTGTCTTTGAATATCAGTAGTGTAGAGTTCATCCCAAATTTGATCATATCTAGGCAGTCATGTAGTCTTCTTTGGCATTCTGCGTCAAGGTTCTTGGCAAAGTATTTGACTGCTTTGTGCACTAGTTTGAATCGAACTGAAGGGTAGTAGGCTTCAGCATCGATCGATACTATTGTTGAGTTGCTATTGTTGACTCCTAGTTTTTCTACTTGGCCTTTGAGGTCGGAGGCTTGGATGATTGTTTTGTCCATGTAGTCTATTTTATTGTCGTCTAGAATTCTTTTGATTTCTAGTTATCCGAGTTTAGAGAATGCTGATGTGTAGTTGTTGGCTGGTACAACAAGTCTAGTTGGGAATACCCCATCTTTGTTGGGTTTCTTGTGATCTTTGATCATAAGCTTGGGTGATGGGGTTGCACATGATCTGATTTGTTGGAATGCATGGGCTGTGCAATACACGGCTCTCAGCCTTATTCGCGACTCGATCCTAGATAGGGTTTGAGTTCGACTCATGACTGAGTCTTTCGTGAATAGTCATTTGAGACAGGGTTCTCAATGACCGCTCTGGTCATACTAGGTTGATGGTGAAACATCGCGCTAGATATTTAGCTGGCGTGGAGAGATTCCACGCTGCTAGATAAATGCTAGACGAATCTTCCACGCGTTCCGTTTTTGGATCGTGGAGTGAGTAGGATTGCTACCGCAACCTACTCTATCACACTCTATAGTCTCCCGCGGGAGACCAGATCTACGATCCCTTGATGATGATCTCTCTCGTTGATTAGTTTTCATAGCTTTCTAATCTCTCTCATAACTTTCATTCTCTCAAACTCAAAACACTCGAAAGATCTTTACACTAGCTTTTAGCGTAGTGCACTTCCGTGATGGTGTACTCGAGGATTACTATTTTTCGGTGTCGCGACCGCTCTGGTAGATGGCGACCGGGAGAAGCTCCGTCGTTTCAAGGATGTGTGCGTTGTTCGCCAATGACGAAGATGGCCGCTGGGAATCCAAAGTCCGTGAGCTGTTGGTGATGACTCTGATCCTTCGCTACGATTCTTTCTGTGCCGTGTTGAGATCACACCCTCAAGCGACCATCCGGGATTGCACCTTCGAGACATACGACCCCACTGTCCACGACCTCGACCGGTCGTATGACTATGATACCATCCGCGACAATCTTTTCGTTTGCCGCATTCAGGAAGCCTTGGAGAAAGCAGATGTTGACCAATTCATATTTCACAAATGGTGCAAGGAAGCCCGCAATTCCTTTCTATCCCGTAACCTTCCGGGCATTCCCAGTGTGCAAGTGAGATCCTTCCCTTATACGGAGGAAAAGGCAAGTCGGTGATGATGGACGTGCGGTGTTTTGCCGATCACTTTAATTCGCTCGCTTCGATCGCCCAGTCCACTCATGTTGGCAAAGTTCTCTTGTTCAATCCTTCCCTCAGTAAGGAAAGGCTCTTAGTCAGTCTGCCTGAGATCGACTCAGGACGGTCTTGAAGGGTAAGTTCAGTGCACACAACAGGTGCAATAAAGTGCTACAGATGCAATATTCACTCCTGGTCAACAGGAACACTTTATACTTATGTTAAACTAGTAATTGTGAGCTCTCAGAGCTCCTAATAGTCAACTACGGTGCCAGGTTTCGTGCCACTCGAAACGGGACTACCGTAATGGCCGAAAATGCACTTTCGGCTACCTTTCGGCCTCCGAATTTCCTACTGGTACATACCAGACAACCAAATATCCTTACATAGAGACCTTCTTAGGCCAATCTCTCATAATGTACTCCAATACATAGGAGTCAAGCACAAAGTTACATGGGCAGCAAGGCCACAGGGACATAGAACAAATCAGTCTTGTAAAGCCAAATTTTGGCAGCAGGCCTGCCATACATTGTTCCAGAGTGACAGACAATCTGAGAAACCAGCACAGTTGTAAAGACATGTCAGAGCCTGATATTCTGACAAGCCAACAGTGCTGGATTCACATCATGTGGCTCCAAACCAAATCCTGTCAATGTCACTGTCCAGCAGCTTCGCATTCAGCTGAACGACAAAGCGGACATTCTCCGTTATGAAAGGCTCGACTCCAATAGTATCTACACCATGGGAGCCTCTATCAGAAGGCTGGAATCCCATTTCATGGGAGACGCTCCCGAGTCCGATGTTCCTCGCACGGCCGCCAAGAAGTTCTCCGTCAGCACAAAAGGCGTCACACCTCAAACACTCGTTGTCGATGTCTTTGTGAATATTTTTGTGGAGAACTATCCAGATGGTATGGCCTTGGAACAAAACAGCAAAGAGTGGAACGACATGACCGAAAGGGAGAAGAAGAGTCACCGCAATCGCTTCAGTCAAATCAAGCATGCCGTGAGGATGGTGTTGATGCATGCAGATTCCTTTCCCCCGACCTCTGACAAGCAGTTTAAGCAAACTCTCCGGAAGATAGCAATCGCGGCTGTGGATTGCATCCGTGACTCTTTCGACTTCAGATCGAGAACCATCACCTTTAATAAGTTAGCAGACCACTCGAAGACTAAAGAGCGCGAGAAAACCCTGGAGTTTCCACCTAACACTCCGGAAGATATACGTAAGATCTTTAACTAATCGTAATTATTGTTTATCACGAAGTACACTAGTCCGCCCTTTAAACTGAGTTTGTTTTCCCTTCTTGTCGTCGGGTCGTTGTGGACGACTCCCATCCGGAAGTGTGATATATGGGTGCCATGCATTCCGTCAGGCAATACTCTATGAAGCCTTTGTATTCCTTCTCACTATCCATCATGGTTGTCACTAGCAATTTGTTTTTTTAAGATTTCCCACATGAGAAGCATTCTAATCCGCTGGTCCACCATTTGCTGCAAAACAGACAGAAGTCTTGGCCACAGGCAGTGCGTTGAGTATTGTCATGGAGAAACTCCCTCATACACTCTGTGCATGTGTATCGGTTCTTTAAAATTTCATCGTTAGGTTCATGATCCGACATGGTCGACGTTTACGCGCAAAGAGATTAACGCAACCAAAATTAATGAGATTGAAACCTTCTACGAGGAGCATTTGCTCCGCGAAGACCTGCAGGATCGGCTTATTTATAACGGTTTAACTGTTATATCGAATTCAAATCAGTTCGCTTCTTCAGCCAGATCTTTACGGTCTACAATTCTTTACGGTTCTTTTGGTTCAGCTCATACATCTTCGTAACGATTTCGATCGCCCAATCCACAGCATAGTTGGCTTTGTGTTTAAAACACTCCATGGCCGTCTTCTTTCTCCCTTTCTTTGTAGTATAACCCTTAGCAGGTTTAGGCCATGTAGTGTAATGTTCCTGGTGATAGTAGTCTATTAAGTGGCTTTTGTAGTTGTTAATATCGATTTTCATTTGCTCTCTTATCAGAGTCGTCTCTTCGATAACATTCGAATGCATTAGAATGATGTCTACCACATCCTCAATTTTTCCTTTAAAGATCATGAAACAGAATGCATTGTAGAGGAATAAAGAAGTTGTCTCCAGATCCGCTTTGTGCTTATTAGCAAAGGAAGTGTTAGGCACTTGGTGCCTCTCCACCGTCTTCTTGATCGCTTTGAATCCCATTAGAAAAGAAATGGAAGGACCGGTGGGGCAAGCGAAGGCAGAGATAACCCTATCCCATCTCATTAGGGTTATCGAATCCTGAAGTTATTATTACCCCCGGATTGAATTGGCCACAAAGGCCTCGGGAAAAACATTCCGGGTGCTGGGAAGGGAATTCAAGGGGCTCAGAAGGAAATTCGAACAAGATTTACTTAAGGGGCATACCCTGTTTAAGGTTACACGTAGCCGTTTTGACTGGTGCGGGATTTTTGAGCCGATTCCGTGGAGGTTCGGATTTGTAACTCTGTAGAAAACATACCAAAGACCTACAGGGCAACTCGGATTTTCTTCCGAGCACCATGAATTTGCTTCCCGAGGCACTTGTGGCCAGTTCAATCCAAAGCCGTAGTAATACCAGTAGGGTAAAGCTCAGTCCCGGAGTCGAGTCTACGTCTCGGAGACGTAGGGATTAACAGGCGAGCTAAGAATATCGCATTCGTTCCTTCATCAACGAGGAGCAGCTGAGAACTGAGGTACGTTCCTAACCAAACTCCATGTGTGCCTCCGTGCATACGCGAAACACATTTATTTTCATCGATTTATTTAGGTGTACGTATCAAGTTTTCTTTCCTATCCATGTGACACACATACGCGGTACACGAATTTCTGACACTGGCTGAGGTACGCGAATTTCTGACACTGGCTGGCTGACGTCAGTGTATGACGTCATCAGAGACAGGGCGAGCAGCTGGCAATATTCTGTCAAAACGCAATCACTGTACGTCAGGAAAACTCGTGATAATTGTAAATGATTGTTCTTTGATAGTAGAATCTTGTTGGTTGCTGGCCTACTGGCTGGTGGATAGTAGCTAGCTAGCTAGCACTCGAGTACTCGAGTAGCCATGTGGATCAACAGGCAATCATGTGCATCCATTTGTAGCTCCTCTTTCACCACAACTTCCCTTTTTTTGAGTTCTTCCTATAAGATCCGAGTACGTGTTCCTCGAGTGCGAGTTTCGTTAGAGTTTGGGATTTGTGGCCGTGACTGAGTTCGGCCTGCTCTAACGATTTGATTGGTCCTACGCGATTCTTTTTCCCTCATAATTTTGGTACGGCGAATTGAGAATGCAAAATTACTGATACGGCGTACCGAAATTAATGGGCAAAAAGAGGGAAAGCCAGCCGATTTTAACAGTTAACTTGATTTCGCGTACGCACGGATGACAAAATGGCTGGTTAGGAAAGCTCCTGAGAACCCTCATAATTTTTTGGAATTATCCAAATCGAATCGTATTCTCCATGTTGCTGTTCCCACGCATTACGTTCACCGGTCTCTCGGGCCTTTGTATGTGGTGGCCATCCACATACAAGCCCTCCAGCCATGTGCAACACAAAGAGAGGGTGAGTCAGGCGCGAAAGCAAATCACAAAGAAAGAGTCACGGGTACAGAACAACACAGACATTAGTCCAATGAATCAAATGAAACAAAGAACCCCGCCAAGAAAGCGATCGAAAAGCACCGACCATGACCAACGGAGGAAAGAACCAACACAATGATCAACACAAGAAGATTACCAAGCCCATGTCCACCTACAACAACAGAGAAGGAAAGGCGAAGACAGGCAGTGAAAGACAACAGCAAGAGGGGAAAGGAAGAAAGCAAGAAGACGCACCATGGCAACCATCGCAAGAAGTTGATCTCCAAGGTGTCAACAGAAATGGTTTATTGCGGAGAGTACCAAGGAGAGGCTCCAGGAAGGACAATTCGAACAAGCTAAAGCTGTTATGTCATGTATTTATTTGTGTATAAGCAATTGGATAGCCATCGGATAGTCATTGGCAGAAGAGGCGGGGAGACTACCAGCCAAAATTCGTTCGAGGAATGTTCTATGATGAATTCGAAAATTCGTCGCTGCAACTCCAAGCAAAACGGAGAATAGCAAGATGGAGATAAATCATTAAATTAGAAAACAAAGTTAGCATGAGCAATGGCAATGGATACCCTCGGAGCAATGGCAATGGATACCCTTGGTACATCAATGGATAAAACCAATCCAATGGAACCCACCAAAGCAGATCATACCAGTGGAGTCAACAGAACAACAGCTTCTACGGACAGTGGCAGAATACAAGCCAAAATGACCATGCCCAAGCGGCAAAAAGGCCCAAAGTCAACCACACCATGTTCCAACTGGACGGGACCTGTAAACCTTGTAGCACAATAGACGAAGCTAGACAGCATCTCCTGGAACGATTCGGAGGATACTTTCAGCAGGAGCAATGCATAATGGCGGATGGAACACGTACAGGCAAGCACAAGATCTGGAAATTTCACTGCAGAGCAACGCCAACAATCGGTGGTCAAAGAGTGAAATGCAAGTGGAGGGGGCAGATAAAGTTAGACAGAGTACTCCAGACAGAGCAATACAGAATCTATTCCAAAAACTCTTACCAACACAATCACCCACTCGATGCCAGCTCAGAACTACCATGCGACCAACACGGTTTCCCACCCTGCATCAGGACTGTGCTCAACCAATACATTCTGTTCGAAGCACAGAACAGAAATAGGGGAATCATGAAAATAAAGGGCGAGGAAGTCACAAGAGCCATTATGCCGTCTGTGGAGAATGCACAAAGAACCAACAACCCCCAAACAAGAGCACTAGCCAATCGTTCTTTCTGGATTCATGGTGAATTCAAAGAAAGGCTCAAGAGTATGATCCGCAATCACCTCAACCACCGAAAGATCTCCTTCCTGAAAGAAGTACTTGGAACAGACCATCGACTTACAAGCAATGATTCCCTAATCAAGGTTCTCTCCAAGTGGGCTCTCCGTATCCCACCGAATTACAAGCCAAGGAACAACTTTCGAATAGCAGATGAACTTGCCATGGAGCTTCAATCCCAAGCAGATGACATGTTCATCATTGATCTGACCTATGGACCTGTCTTTGAAAGATTCAGAGAAACTCTTAACCTGTCAACTGAAAGGCAACAGAGTGAGTTCAATAGAATGATGGAACAACCGTACAAGGCATTTTCGCCAACTGGTCTCTTCATGTTGTTGCGATTGGCAGGAAGAAAACCACTTACTCGACAGATATGCTCGGACGGCACAGGAGGAACATGCGTCGACATGTCAACTCTCATTGTCATGGGATCCTTATCGGTGAAGCAAAGATATTCACAATCCAATGTGACATCTTCCCTTTGTCCAATCTGCTATCTTCACATTGGAAGCGAAAGATATTATCCATACTGTTTGATGCTGTACGTACTCCATGATCTCTGCTGGAAGATGTTTGGCATTCCCCTCCAGATTGACTGGGGAACCTCTGATCATGCAGACGTTTTCATCAAGGCACACAAGCATTTCAACGAGCATCCAGACGCTTGTGACCAAGGAAGAGCACCTTTGAAAGTAAAAGAAGCTGTTAAGTGGAAGCCACGGCAGCAACCAAATTCAATCGCCAGTATGAAGAAACAATCAAGTGATACCCTCACACGATCTGAGGCAATAGTACCCCAACATACTGGATCATTGGATGTTCCAGCCGCGACAGAACTAGGGTGTAAAATACTCGTTAGTTTAACAAACTATGGCCACGGAGTGGCTTTAGTGACGCGGGCAATTGGTGGGGAAGCCCCCACCTAGCTGAGTCGTCATCCACATAAATTCTGCGCAATGTCAGGTCATTCTCAAGGGGCCCGGATGGGCCCCCCATTAGTGGACAATGCTGCACGAGAGTGCAGAGAAGCTGGCAAGGGCGCACCTGGAGCGCAGGCAATACCCAGGATTGAAAGCATGTTACTCATTTTAGTGGTTCGGCCAGTTTGAGGTAGGTGTGCATTGATCGTTGAAGTGTTGTTGTGTGCGGGGTGGTAGGTTGTGCGAAGTCGTCCATAGGCAGCCCAGCCAGTTTGATGGTTTCGAGCCAGCGAGGGTTTTTGGGAGTGACAAGTTGAGGTTGATTTCTCTTTAGTCAAGATCGAGGCGCAGCGGTCGGTGGGAGGTAATGTAGCATCACCTTTAGAGTACTCTTTCAGGACTTCCTGTCGGGGGGTGGAGAGGTGTGGAAAGTTGGGGGGGGTTGGTTTTCACCGTGTATGCATCGTTCTGTGCTCCACATGCGGAAGTGAAGCATCACAGTTCATTTGCAAGGCAGTTGCCAGCTGGTGCCATCACCTTGTTTTTCCAATGGAGTGTAAGTGGAGGCTCGTGGGCAGTGCAAAGTGGGATTGCGATTCTGCCAAGTAGAAAATTCCACCATCCCAGTTTGGCCTGTGCACGGAGTCCGTTAACAGTGCTAGGAGTTCCAGATCCCATCCAGATGGGAGGTGTTGTGTCCTTTTGCCAGTGATGGAGTGGGTCAGGATCTGTTTGGTCTCATGGGGTCTGTGTGGCGTTTGTGCAACCAAGTTTTCAGCTTGAAAATCTCCTGGTTCCACTTTTTGGATGGATGCTGGGTTTTGGCAGCGTAGCACATGGAGGTGTCTTCGTCGGCTTTCCACACCGTGGGGGCAATTCGCTGTGAGCCTGCCATTGGCGGCGTTGTCACTGGCGTCCTACACCACATGTGCCTGTTGCATGTTTGGTGATGAATCTTTGGATGCCAAGTGGTGCCTTCCTCATTGCTCCTACCCATTGCCTCCCATTTGATAATGTTCACATCGCTCTGTCCATTCCTGCACATACATAGATAATAAGATAAGACAAAAGAACTCCTAATAACTACAATACCTCTATAAAAA
>CAICTM010001800.1:0-22463 GCA_903772945.1 Seminavis robusta
TCTGCATTTGTCGGAAAATGTCGGGACATTGTCGGGAAACTTTCTTCTGTCATTTAGGCCATATGATTTAAAAGCAGTGCCGGTCATATATCTTTAAAAGACTTTATCGAGAGTGTTCCAGGGTACCGATACCGGTACGTGTACAGCGTACTGGTACCGAAACTGGTGGTACCGGTACCAGCACCTCCAGGTAAAACAGAGGTAATTGAAAAAACTCTTTTTGGAAAAAAGAAAATCACTCTTTTAAGTTGAGTCCCACTCAGACAGCTGTCTTTTAATTAAAGCATAAGACAATAACTCTGTCTTAAGACGGCCGTCTTAAACTTAAGACGATGACCGTCTTAAAGAAGTCATTGTCTTATGTTAAGACGATGTCTTTTTTGTGTCAGGAGGATGGAGTAGTTTTATAATTTAATGACTAAACAATCTCCACATCCCCTGAATGTTTCAGACGCCGTCTTATGTATAAGACAATGACCATCTTAAGACAATGACTGTCTTATGTTTAAGACGGTCTTATACTCTATAAGACAGCCGTCTTAAGACAGAGTCATCGTCTGATACTTTAAGACAGCTGGTTATCTTGTAAATTTTAACAAAACTGTTTATAGCTTTTTTCCAAGAATCAATCTTTTTACCCCAAGGTGCAGGTACCAATTCCCATGACCGTGAGATTGAATGTTCGATCAGAATCGAATCGAATCGAATCATTCGATCCGAAGCTTCATCGATGGTGAGTCGAGTCACTCCACGAATCGACTCATTTTTTGGATTCCCTCCAAGCAATGGCGAACGCGACAAGTATCTCGATGCCTGTCTTTCCCAACCCGGCCACTTTACTCCGTTTGTTGTCTCTGCTGATGGTCTCCTTGGGGCCGAAGCTGAGGCACTCGCCAAACGTATTTCCGCTTTGCTCGCTGCAAAGTGGGAACGCCCTTACTCAGTGGTGCATGGCTAGCTAGGTTGTTGCTCGGCTCAGCCTAGTAGCTATTCTTCGGGCCCGCCACCTCTGCATGCGTGGCTCTCGTGTCCCTGCTGGCACAATGAGCTACCGTCGTTCTCTCTGAGATGCCGATGGTGCACTTGCACTCTTCCGCTAATTTTGCTCCCTTCTCCTGCCTCGTTTTCCTCCATGCACCCCCCCTTCCCCTGCCCCCCCCTTTCACTGCTCCTGTCCTCATTGCTCTCCCCGTAAGCCCACCACCGCAGCCAGTGCTCTGCCTAGCTTAGCCCCCCTCGCCCCGTAACGTATCTATTTCGTATTTGTTTATCTTAGCAACACCACAACCTTCACTGGCCCCTCCTCAGCGTACCGGTAGTTTCCTCTTAGTTACCACTCCCTTTAGTTCTTGGTGTTGGCACCATCCCAACCTCTACGATTGAATTGAATCGAAGTGGTCAACTTTGCTAGCTAGCTAGCTAGTGGTATTATAGTAAAGATACCATACCATGATGTCTGCTGGTGGCACGGACCATGGTCTACTGCAGAGCCTTCGAGACAATAGTATCCTCAAGTTGCATTTGCAGTTGGAGTATCGAATCGAGCTGGTTCCCTTGTTGGAAGCGATTCGGGAGAATCACAGTGTGGAAGAAGTGAATTTGGAATTGCACGATACATTTCAACAACGAGACGATGCCGATGTGGTCATTGAACAAGTCATGGAAGTTTTCGATGCATTGAGTCGACTGCCTCGTCTGTGTCGATTGTGGATTGATTCCGGTCAAGAACAAGCCATGCCCTTTTTCGTCTTGTCCGTGTTGGCACTCGTGTTGGTACTACGGCAAGCACCGCAGTTGGCGCGGTTGGCACTCTTTGATATCGAATTGCACGGAAATTCTTTGGAGGAGTGGAAACAGTTGGAATTGGCATTGCGAGAATGCGGGCTCCAGTTGCAAAGCTGTGGATTGGTAGGATGTCGATTAGCACAAGAAACCATGGATTTGACAGCAATCACCGATACTGCAGCTAATGATGATGATGAGGAGGATGAGGATGGGGTAGATTCAGAAACAACAAACACAGCAGAAGCTGGTCGCTACGTTTTATCGAGTTTGATGGAACATACTATGACCAATCTACCCTCCCTGCAATGGCTGGAATGGACGGGACAAGAAGCCAATTCTCTAGGATGTTTGACTCCCTCCAGTCTCCACAAACTGTGTCTTTCGTCGAGTTTGACCAAATTGACATTGGAATCCTTTGAATTGCACGATCGACATTTGGTGGCCATGGCAGCGGCGTTGGAAACCTCGCAGACGGTCCAAGAACTCAAAATTGCCTGCCATCAAATTGGGCGAGTGGGATGCACGGCGTTGGCCCAAATGCTCTTTGTCAATACCAGTCTTCAGAATCTCACGTGGCAGCTCGAAGAGTTGGTCCGGCTTTCTATTTCAACAACAATCACCACAGACCAACAGCAACTAGAAAATGAACAAGCTGATCAGCCAGACGACAATACAACGGAACCAGCAGCACCGCCCGAATTGGAGGAAGATCCCATCTTGTTGGTCGCATCCGCCTTGGAACGGAATCAAACACTACAATACTTTTCCTTGTGTGGCAATGCCACCATTTCCAGAGCCGGACAAGAAGCTTTTTGCAATCTACTCGAACACAACATGACATTGCTCCATTGCGAAGTCGACATGCATAACAACAGTGTGACGCTTCCCGAAGAACTAGTGGCACAGGCTCGGCTTTTTCTATGGTTGAATGAATTGGGGAGAAAGCAACTCTTACAAGGAGATGTCGACAATGCTAACCAACCACAACTACCCCTGGACTTTGTCCAAGACGACCAAGACGTCGATCCCTTTGTCGAGAAATGGATCATGGCACTCTGGAATGTACGGCACAATGTCGATGGGATATATCATCTTCTCTCCATGAATCCTACACTGTGTGAATTGGCAGCGGCATACGGAACACGATCGTCTTGCACGTCGTCGCATCGACGGCCTACGTACAGTGGATTGACACACTTTCAATTCAAGCATTTTCTGTCTTAGCTAGTGAGCAAAATAGTGAAAAAACTAGCTAGCCATGAGAATATCTTGGTTGATGAATTCGTAGTAGAACTGTGGCGCAAGAGTCTTCTAAACCTTAGAGTCTCAAAAAGCGGAACTTGATATGGTTGAATACAACCTGGTGCAGAACACGATGATACTCATTACGAATTGGAGCAAAAGAGATTGCTGCTGAACAAGAATACAGCAGCATTCCGGAGTCAGCATGGCTGAACTTTCTCATGGTTGAATCCAAGCTGATGCATGCACCCCTCATGTTATACCAGATCTTTTACTAATTTTTACACTCTCAACACAGGTCATACAGTAGTACCTAGTTAGGCCCCTATTTGGATGTATCAAGCCACTCGTAGGCATTTCGAATGATCCATTCACTGATTTCCATTCTCAGCTATGTAACCAACCCAAGGCAATGCAGCGATTGATGGGCTACGAGCAAGTGCTAGTATAGGAAGCAGAATGTGATGCAATGCAGGCACCCAATGTCACATCCATTCCACCAAAACATGAGCTAGTTTCAGTTCTCTGGAAACTCTTACATACTTAAGCTGGTCCTCTTCCCTCAAAGTTGAAATGAGGGCCACATTCTTCTCTGAAAAGGGGATTTCCAGTAGATTCTTGGGTTTGATCTGTTTAGATGCACTGATTCCATCCACCTTCACTGCAACTCGGCTCTCTTCCAACCAATCCAAGCAGACAGTGCCAAAATTGCCATTCATTGTCAAACCAGAAGGACTGACAAGACCATGGATCAGAACCCACAAACCAGCTCCCCCTCTCCACACCAGTGCAACCTTCTCTGCCCTTCTCTGTGCGTTCAGCCATTTCTGTAGCACATTCCATTGCCATGTCAGAATAGTCTTGGAATAAATCAGCATCAGCTTCATAATATTCCGAAGCAGACTTGAAATGCACATTATTAGGATTTTTTTAAATTCATCAGTGTCAAATGCAATATCATTTTTCCGTTTTATAGCTTCCTGGTTATGCCATTTTTTGTGTCTTGGCCAAGCCTTCTTGAAGCACTTCTGGGAGCAGAATACTGCTGGGACAAGGCCTTCTTGATGGCATTGGGGACACTGCTCGAATCTCTTGCCAGCGGGCTCCGCTGTTTGGCAGCCCCAGCAAACTCTCTCCACCTTGACATCAGGTAGCCCTTGTAAAAGCTCTTCCATCTCCATCATGCATGACAAGTCAATCTGTGAAATTGAAAATTACCCATCGGAATGTCTCACTGCTCACAATATCTTCGGTAGAGCGAACCTATCCTGCTTTGGTACGATACGGATGTGGTGCAAACTTCAAGCGATCTTTTGAAAAGCATCCTGACACTGCTTAGCCAGCTTATTTCAGTGGTTGCAGGACACTTCCAGCCACTCCAACCGTGATCTCCCTCCACGGCTTTCGTCTCTCCTCTTTTTCTCCCTTGCAGCATCTTCTCCATGCCGTATACCCCTTGCCGCATCTGTCCGGATATCGGTACAGTGCGGCATGGCTTTGTTGGGAATCGCTGCCTAGCTGCGGTGCAATCAGTGTTTGTGCAATCAGTGAACAGTTATTAGTGGATATCCAAAAATAGATTGCTGTGATCTTCCGATTCAAGCAAGATGAAATCCCTGAAAGAGCTGGTGGAAGAATCTCGGTTGCAAGACTTGGCAGTTCCCCTTCGCAAGGGAGAAACCTATCAAGGCCGAGACCGCATCGATGAAATACTGGAATTTCATTGGAAAGGAAATGGCGCATGGCTTCGAGACAGCCAGGACCACGACGCCATTCAGTTCACCTACGGCGAAGTGACACCCTTTGGCGTGCGCCAAATGATTCATTTTTTTGGTCTGGAAACACTCTGGGAAGACGACGAAGAAGACAGCAACATTCACAGAGAGCCAATCGTGTTCTATGATTTGGGTTCAGGAGCTGGCAAATTGGTAATTCAAATGTTCCTGGAGAATGTGACTTCCATTGCCATTGGTGTGGAGCTCTGTAAACCGAGGCATGTCATGGCGGTCAAGGCGTGGGAAGATCTACAAGGGGCATGTGGGTTAAGTGACGAAGATACAATCTGCAGGATTCCTCTACTAGAGGAAGCTGGTCAAGAAAAACTCGTGGACAAGGATCGAGTGCAACTGTGGAACCAAGATATCGTCGACGCGGATTTCTCAAATGCCACACACATCTACCTCTCCTCGCTTTGCTTCCCCATAGATCTGGCCGACCATGTCGCCAATATCATTATGGACAATCACCGACGGCATGGAAAGTTAAAAGTGGTAATTGCCTTGTCAGCTCTAAAGCCATTCGAAACTGAAGAGAACCAACAGTTGTGGAAGAAAACCATTCAACTGCTTCACATGACATGGGGATTCAGCTCGGCCAAGGTTTACACGTATGTTGGTCCGCCGTCATGATTGTTTGATGGATGAGCAGAGCTTGGATTATTGTGTCAACTACGCAGGGTTTCAAAGGTTACTTTTGGGGATACCCTGCTGTGGTACCGTACCGGTACGTTCCTTGGTGGCAGTTTCATGGTGCTGGCCTCAGCACGAGCCTGAATACGCTGTAGCTGCCTCGCTCAGTTTGAAAACATGATTGATCATGTGCTGGCAGATAGACAAGATCTATGCATACAGATCGTACTTGTAGTGCTCTTGTATAGTCTCTTGAGAACTAGTTCAGTAGTTCAGCTCCTTCGAAGCTTGGAATCGAAGGCTCGGCTCCCAAGGAGGTGGAGCAGAGGGCACTTGTTGGTGTGCAACACTGCTAGCTATTAATAGTTTGCATTGAGTCAAACAGATACACTGTTCTGCGGGCGCTGAACACAATGGACTTGCTTCATGAATCTAAAACTGTTTCAGAAGCTATGGCAATACACAAAAAGGCTTCGTTTTCGATCAATCTTTGTCGGCTGTTACATGCAATTCCTACCGGTAGCTAGCCTGGCCGGTAGCTCGTAGCGAAAGAGGAGCAAGGAACCAGAGAGCTTGGCTCAGCAACACCACTGGTGCTTCGTGGTTGGTTAAGGTATTAAGGTGGCTCTGTCCAATGATGTCTAGCCAGCCAGCTCATGAAAGCCACTCAAATGTCTAGCGATCTGCCCATACCGGGGTCTCCAACCAACCTGAGACAGCTTAATGTAGTTGCGGGAAACCTACACGTATTTGAGCATTGGTCCTTTGGCCAAAATTTCTACTACTCTAGAGTATTATTAATTAATAAAATATTACTAGTAGTAGTAACAAGCCTACTAGTACATGTAATCCCCTCAACTTCCGGTGAACCATCCGTTAAATCAGTCTGTCTTCTTGGACCTTTCCACGACAAAACATTGTTCTCTGAAAAAGGCTAGCCAATTTTGAAGGTTCCCCTCACGCCCTCACGGCCTCACGGTGCCTCGCTCACGATCACCCTTTTCACACCTCCGAAGAACAACATCAACCCAAGCTGGCAAGCAGCAGCAAAGCAACCTTTAGAAAAACCAAAAACTCGAACCCGCGGACTTCTGCAAACGACATCTGCAGCCCCTTCTCGCTCCACTCTAAACCACAGATAGACGAGATAATGAACATGGACCATCTGGGCTTCAGTCCAGACGAGCACATGGCAGCATCGGCTGTTGCTTCCTTGGCAACGAGCAAACGAAAGAGAGAAGACGAGGACGTAGAGATGCAAGATTGCAACAAAATGGTTAAAACAGATGCAGAATCAAGACCTCTCAAGCCTGTCAAGAAGGCACCTATCATCCGTGTGATGCGTCCAGCTCCCTTCTTCTTCTACAAGGACTTTTCCCGGGTTCCCGATAACGACCCACTGACTCCATTGACAGTCCCCGGAAGGTTTGTTTATCTTTAGTTTTAGCTCTGGTTGGGGGTTGTTGTGTTCATGGGATTGTTTCTCAGCGTCTTTTTTGTGTTTTTTCTTGACATTTTTCGCTGCCTGGTGACATGATGTATTAGAGTACCAAATTTCCCAGCCAAGATGCACGCCATTCTGAGCCGAACTGACCTCCGTGGAATTGTAACTTGGCAACCACACGGAAGGGCATGGCGAGTTTTGAAGCCTCGTGAATTTGAGGTCAAAGTGCTGCCCAAGTTTTTTGAACACGCGAGTAAGTACATCCCAAAGAGGGGACTGTGACGTGTTGATGTTGGTTGTCTTAGCAGCAAACTGATTTGGTTTTTGCGTCCTGTAGAATTTAGTAGTTTTGTTCGTCAAGCAAATGGTTGGGGATTCCGCCGTATCACCCAAGGGGCTGACAGAAATTGGTAAGAAATCCTGGCTTGTTGAAAATTCATGCTAGCTGGAAAATTCATCTTGTCAGTTGCTGATTCCTTTCTTCATCCCTTATGCAGTTACTATCATGAGAAGTTCCTTCGCGGCTTGCCACACCTATGCAAGGACGTGAAGAGGCCAGGTGTCGCAGAGAAAAAGGTTGCAGACCCTGCACACGAACCTGACCTGTATGCCATTAGCAAGCTACACCCTGTACCCGAGAAGGTAGCGGCGGATGAGTCCATACTACTGCAATGTGTGCTCCAAGGTGGACCCAAGGCTAGAGTCCCCATCTATCCGGGAGGCATGGGATTCTTGCCCAAGGTGCCGATACCGAACAAGACAGAATTGGCCACCCACGTTGCACCGGGCGATTGTCTTGTTCTCGATTCGTTCCAGCAAACAATTGCTGCCTCTGAGAGTCAGTTCCGTGGCCTAGGTGTGCCCCCGGCCACAGTGACGATGCGGCCGACCCTGACGATTCCCAACCTGCCTCTTCCCGCCTATTTGGGCACACCGGGAGCAGCCTCTGCTCTGCTTCACAGCCAACAGGGCCAACGGACCACATTGTCGGCTCTGGCCACAGCAAACCATCTCTCGATGCAGCCTGCTCCCACACCGGCCACGGTAAATCCAACTGCATCGCGTGATTTTGCCGCGGGATTTGCCATGGCGACGGCGTTCAGCCAGCAACAATTCCGCAATATCCTGGATAACCTTGCCCAGCATCAGAAGAAGTGAAATCAACCCCGATTTTGATTTCGGAAGCTCCGTTGTGTTTGCTTCCGGCGATTGTGACGCTCGGTGCGCCTTCTTCTTGGCAACTGATTGCAAGAGGACGCTTGCTTATTGCATAGAACATTTTCGTTTGCATATTTCATAGAGCATGGAAATAATCGTGTGCTTTGACAAATGGTCTCCTACCATACCGTACAGTAGTCGTCCCAAGTTTCTAGCATCATGGACCTTCGACACAACACTCTGCCAGAGTACCGTATGTGACAGAGTAACACGAAACGAGGTAGTCGCCGCCTGAGGGTACATGTCTGTAGTAGCGCGAGCATGAACTGATCAAACAAGGCAATCGTGAACCACGAGCATTCGATCATTCGCTTGCACAATTCGCCTCATAGTACCCCCCACCTGGGTGTGCGGAACTGTCCGAAGCCACAAGGGCTCTTGGGATTCCAGACCAACGGCAGCTGCCACGCTGTCAGTGTCGGCATCATTCTTACTAGCTGCCAAAAGTGATATGATACCCAAGGGGCAGCAGCAATAGGAAAAGCAACGTTCACAGAATAACCGGCCTGCCATCAAGTCCATGATTCAATAGCCAGTAGCAGGAGAAAAGCACGAAAGGGTTTGAGCCCCCTTGTTGCAAGCAACCCAAAAAAAAAACTTTAGCACTCACAGATAGCTTTTGCTCTCTATTGTTTACATCTAGTAGCTAGATCCACAAGTGCTATGGGTTTCCAGAGCAATGGCTGGCAGGGAGATGTTGGTTGGCTACCGTACCGTATCCCCAGCTTGCTGTACCGGTTCAAGGGCAATAGATAGTATGCAAATCCTCCAATGCAGAGGGATGCAAGTGCCGGCACTTGCTTTTTGACAATGCACACATGCACACCCACACCTGTTTCTACTCTACTGGGCCGGTTACGGTAACATTGTTTCGACTTAGACTAGTTAGCCAGGGACTGGCCATCTAGCTAGCTAGAGTAGCTACTAGCTAGATAGTCAGCGGTCCAGACACATATACCGTACCACGGTACGGCTTGTATTGGCTGATACATAGGGAGGAAGAGAGCGACGTAAGAGCTGTCTACTAGTGGATATGTATTACATGATGTATAGAACTTCAGTATATGAAACATGCGAACCGTAGTACTGCCAATGGCGGCAACAAAGGATCCTGTTTAGACATTTCGGGCACGGTTTTTGCGTGGTAGAAGGACTGCTGGACTCGACGACGACGACGACGACATGGGGCTGCTGGCCGTGTGTCCCTGATAGTCTTGCCAATGTTTTGGTCTCATGTAGGGCGACAGGTACATGGGTCTCTGTATTGCAGATGCCATCATCGTTGGTTCTGGGCGTTGTCTACGTGGGAGGTAGCTTGGCGGAGACGGTCGCGTCGTGTGGCTCTTATTATTATGATTGCGACTCTGTCGTGATTTTCGTCGTCTCGAAGAGAGTCGGGGAGACGGTGCGGACCGGATCCACGTTGCGGGATGTACCAGTTCGCCGGATGGCAAGGGGGCAAAGTGCTCTTCTTCGGTCGCCAATCTCCAGTCCATGCCATCGACGGCAAACTCGAATAAGTTTCGCTTGAGGTCTTGTTGCTGATCGTCCCAGTTGGACCAGAGGGCGCCTCGAGTATCTTCCGGATAGTCTCTGTGAGAGGGAATCTCCAGGACACGTACTTGCAGGGAAAAGGAGACGCGAGAGCTGTCGCTGCCAAAGCTGCTAATGGACGAGCAGCTGAGACTGTCCAGTTCGTCGTTCAGGTCGGATGAAGAGGACGCCGCGGTGATGGCGCTCGTTCTCCGCCCCTTCGATTCGACTCGATGGATTGAACAGGATTCGGTCGTTGTTATCGACCGGGTTGGGAACGCTGCTTCGTGGAGTGGATTGAACAGATCCAGGGGCGACATGCGAAACGTCGTTGCGTCGTCCTTTTTGTTGGAGCTATCAAACAAATTCTTGAGGGATTGCAACCAATTCTTTCTCATCATGGTTGTTTCTTCTGTCAGCTCTTGCGATGGATTTGCCTCCTTGTTGCTTTGCTTGTGGGTGAGTGAGTGTTCGGCTATATCATCAGAGTTCGAAGCAGGAGGATAATTGTAGTTGCACTGTGGGGTGACATCCCAGCCCCCAATAGCATCCTCGTTTCGCCAACCTTCAAGAATAAAAGTGAAAAACTTGCATTCGTCAGCGCAACTTCTCAGCCTTACCGGATCTTTTGGACATTTAATGACAATTTGTACCGAAAACTTTTCATGGTACGTGCGACACAATGCGGATAAGTAATTTATCAAGTTGGTCACCTCCTCTCATAAGTATGAAAAACAATGCCTGACTGAGACGAACGTCAGAATTCCTTTCAAAACGTCATCCACATGCGCTCACAAATTCCAATTTTCTCCTTTCACGGAACTCTCTTTTTGGCGGATTCCTTACAAGTAACATATCATGGTCCATGCATCCTTACAAGTAACATTGTACCACCACATGTTCCGGGTACGGCATAATTGGATGGTTGTACAGATCCACTGGCAGAACTGGCGATGTATTTTCAGCTATCTCAAGGTCTCATCAGCGACATTTTAAATTCCTATTGTTGAACAGGACATCTGTGAGTAGTCCGTAGTCCACTTGCTGCATGTGAGTCGACTCCTCCAAGACATCGCATCATCCCATGATGCATGTCAGATGAACGAGTGAGCTCGCAGAGACAAGGACAAAGACATCACACGATGACTCTAAACTTGGAGGGAGCCAAGGTACGGTACCTTGCATCGTTCCAGCAGCAGAGGTGCACCATCGAACCGTACCATAGCCGGCAACTCCATCCAACGGTGGCTGCTGGATGCAAGCCACAAACGAACCAATAACAATGGGGGTTCAGAGTAGGTAGATTATCTACAGAAACCAGCCAGGGCCAGACTTATTAAGCAAAGATGAGTCCAAATTCAGGACTAGGTTCCATGGGATCAAGGGCAAGAAATTGAGGGCCATAACAGGGCCAAATGGTTTGGCTTTGCGGGATCCAGGGAGACATCAATGGGTAGCTTCAAACAAATGATTCAATCTGATCTTATCGGTGCCACCTACAGTTGGGCAGCCATCTTTGGCTTTTGCGCGTCCAACAGCGCAGAAACATGCAGGGATTGCTACTATGCACACCGACTGGACTTGTTGCCTCTGAGCACTACATACCGTACGGTACCGGCGTCTTCTATGGAGCGGAGGCTGGTGCAACCCCTTATCGAATGAAAGTCGTGGATGGTAGAACGACGGTAACCAGCACATGGAGTAATATGAAAATTTCAAACGGGGAGAGGCTCTTTGTCTGCGGATGCACTCGTCTAGCTAGAGCATGAGATCTGATACCACGTAGTACGCCTTCTACGAGCCAAGAAATTTTCGAATATTATGGCATTCCAAGCTTTCTTTCCAACTGCGATGTGAACAATCTGCCATACCAGTTTCCGCACTCGTCTCATTGGGCTCAACATTGGTATATGATACCATGGAGGATGAAGAGAGCTCGGCCGCTGCTACTGCGGAGGTCACGACGGGATCAGACTCTGTAGTTGGAGTGCCTGAAAACAATCCAAACGAGAAGCAGCAAGAAAACGGCAAAGGCGAGGCAAGCAATGACATGTCGTTTTACGATGCTCTGAGAGCCGCGAGCAAAGACTATCGTCGTCTTTGCAAAGAGAAAGAACTCCATGAGAGTTCACGAGCAATGGAAGCCGCAGCTGATGCCCGGCGCAAGTACTTTGAGACTCATGAACGTGCTCAAAACGGACAGCCAGTGACGCCCAGCTTCGGTCCCTATAAGAAACATTACAGGAAATACCTCGAGAAGCACCTGACCCAGTACAGGAACGGACGTTTTTGCGATATCGGAAGTGCTCCGGGAGGGTTGCCTGCGTTTCTTTGCGACCGCCTGGGCATGACGGGGGTTGCATTTTCTCTGCCAGAAGAGGATGGCGGTTTTCGAATGAAGTTTCACTCGACGACTTGTCACTTCTCGGATGAGTGTGACATGAGTGTTCCGGGTGCTTGGAAGTCACAGCTTTATGATGTTCTCAAAGGCGAAACGTTTGATTTCATAAATTTGGGCATCACATTGCAATGGCGGAAACCTGTACAGAAAGTAGAAGACGAGTCGGAGATGGAGGATCAATCAGCCGAAGAGAAGACGGCGGAAGACACGAGGTCGGAACAGCGTGACCATCGGCTGGCTATGCAAGAGATCATCAAAAACGAGCTGTTTTTTGCCCTTCAATCAATCGACGACGGAGGCTCAGTCATGGTAACGTTGCCAAACTCGGACCACCCCAACACCTTCTTGTACCTGCACTACTTGATCAACTGCATCGCCAGCGAGGGAAACCTCATGGTCATGCCAACCCCCAAGCTCAGCCGGAAGCCAGTGTATGTGTTGGTGGAGAACATCTCTACGTCAAGCCAAGGTGTGCAGGATCTTGTCAACTTTCTCTTGTCGACCGACGTGACACCAGAGAACGACTCCAAGTGGTTGGTAGAGAGTTGGGAAGAAGCGCTGCCCGCCTTTGAAGCTTGTAGAACGTCTCTGGAGCATGTTTGGAGACTCCAGCTCAAGCAACTGAAGAAAGATCGGAATGAAGCGGAGAACAAGTATGGAGGAGCTCCTGTTGAAAACTAAGTGCGGACCTGACGTTTCTAGCACAGTACGTAGAATGCTTCTTTTCCTGCCAAGCAGAGGACCAAAGCAGCTACCTCGTAGCTTCAGCTTTCCGTCTCGTGCTACTGCGCCACTTAGCTAGAGTATGCATCGTAGCAAGAGGTGAGGTCCTCACCTAGGTGACATCACCACAATGGACACAACAAGCCCAGAGAGAAAAGAATGCACCAGGTCAGCAAGAGCTACCGGGTACGTCCAAGTCCTCGGTTGCAGATCCACCACTCCCAGTGTAGCTCCCCTCTGCTTAACACGTGTTAAACATCAAAGACTGGACTATACCAGCTAGCTATTCTTGTAGGGCAACCGTGGTTCCAGTTGGGGGCGAAGCAAAACTGAGTCTCTTCCCGCCTGGACCAAGGAGTTATAAGGAAGATGGCTGCACTGCATGACTTGGCCATCTAGGCGATGCTACTAATCGCAAAGGGAGCTCAGTACTTGTTCTGGTGCTTACTTTGTCTCGTGTGGTATGGTCGAACCCGTACAGTACGCGGTACAGCGTATTGTATTGTATTGTGCTAAAACTATAATGCAGGACGTGCACTGATAGCACATACTACATGTAGTACTGTAAGAATCCAATCTAGCTAGTTATTAGACTAGCTGCCCGTTTGTTCAGGACAGCCTTTGTTCCAATTCTCGCGCTTTGATGAAGTACTTGCGACGGTTCATTTCTGTTTCCGATACCTGCGCTGCTTGATCAAAACATTTGATGGCGGCTGCTGGATTCGGGCCCTCTTCAATAGCACTGCCGAGCATATTCCAGGCTTCATTAAAGTCAGGCGCACCTTTTGCGGCTCGAAGACCTGCCTGCATCATTTTCTGTGCATGGCACATCCAGTCCGGTTTTGGTAGTGAATCCACGAGGGAGTGGTCAAAACAGAGAAAGACATTGGCAGCCGACCTGGCCCAAAGTTCCTCCATGCCTCTATGCTGCTCAATATCCACGCACTTCATGGCTCTCATAAATGAAACGGTGGCATTTTCATACTCTTCTGCTCTCATATATTGCACGGCGAGATTGTAGTGTCCTCGTGGATCCTCTGGGCTCACCGCAATAGCCTGGTGAATCAACTCCATTTTACGATCCATGTCGCCTTCCATACCACAGCGCATGGCTTGCGCCAAAATTTGTTCAAACAGAGGGGCATTGGCCAATGCCTCCATGTCATTGACAGCATCTGCATGGACTGGATCAATCGATTGAAAGTTGCTGATATCCTCCTCCTCATTATTCTCTACTAGACATTTCAAATTGTGCTCGACCGTGCCCCTGTGGGGACTACCGCCTTCTTCCTCCATCTTTTGTAGAGTCGCTTGGTACCATTTGATGGCCTCTGGGATTTGTCCTGCCCGCTTGTAGCACAATGCCAACGAGTTCATGTACAAGTGCAGTTCGCTATTGTCTTGCCAAATATCCTGGCGCATTTGTTTAGCCTGTTCGACTAGCGCATGATAGAGGGGCAATGCTTCCTCAAATTGTTCGGCTGCCTCCAATGCTTCTCCCAACGCTGTACGGGTGAGCTTTAAAAAGCCGTGGGCATGGCATGTCATTTCAGACGGAGGCACGCAGTCGTCTTGCGAGAATTGCTGGGAAGCTCGACGCGCACATGCCATGTGGGTATACGGTGGCACTGCCACTCCGTCGTCCATTTCTGGGAGCCGTCTCATGAGTTCTTCGGCCTCTTGGAGATTCTCTCGGAGCTTTTGAATCGCTTCTTGACTACTATTCTTCTCCTTCTGAATCCTCACTGCCTCGTTGACATTGTCCTGCAAGCGATGCTTGTATTCCAGTGTGGCATCTTCATATTTCATGTTGAATACCTTAATGGCGACTGTCTTGTCGGCGGCATCGACATGAATGGCTCTCTGATGAGGATCCGACAACTTGCCTTTTTGGACAGTGCCTTTGGTACCATTCCATTCCGGCTTGCTGTTCAGACCCTGAAGGATCACCCGTGTGTTGGGGGCAAATAATGATAGCATAACAAGACAGTGCTGGCTAATAAAATGATGATTACCTCTTTCTTTTTCCCCTTTCCCAAGTGTGCTTGGTCAGGAAGAAAATAATGGCTTGAAATAATGGATACGATGTGTTATAGGGGGTGTCCTCAGTTGCTAGCCGAGAGCAAAGGAACCAATGACATGCCACAGAAGTTGGCAGGGCAGGCAAAACAAGAAATGGCTAATGATTTAAGTCACGACTGCCACGTGACTAAAGATATCTCAAAGATTGGAAGATCTTTGGACGTCGATCACCAAGCAAGTGCAGGTAAAAGATTAATCCAGTAAAGCTGCCGAGGCTTGAATAACGCGTCTCTCCCGGCCTGAGGATCCGTCAATGCTTTCAAACTTGCCGATGGATTGCTTTCGGCTATTGTGGCTTGGAGGCCCACCCAGCCAGGGAGGCACAAAGCCTACAAGACAGGCTTCTTCTGAATTCTAGTAGCTAGGTTTTCTAAAATGGTTTTCTAAAATGGTTTTCTAAAATGAGGATGTGAATACATGACAAAATGCGAGAGAGGATTCAAGGCTTCATTTTTTGTCACTGGGGCCTTCAATGGCAAAAGGATCATTCCCAACTTCATATGGTGTCCTCTGAAACATTGGCTCGCAAGCCTGAAACAATCCAGTGGGAACTGAAAGTGTGCCATTCTTGGTCACCTGTGCTTCAAACTCCCCACAAGCTTCAATCCACTCTTGTGCGGGTGGTGGTTCGACCTTATCCTGCAATTTCTTGGCCATAAAATCCGCAATCCGCCGCACCCAAGAGCCCTTGAAGAAGAAATGCACTTTCTTCAGTAAGGAATAAAAGACAATCGAAATGGCGCTCATTTTGATTTTGGCGGACAAGTCCATGCCTCCCTTGAGGCCGCGATCCCCACCGATGGTGGACAACAAGCTCAGATAGCCATGACGAGCGTACATGAAGCGACCAAGATGCCGCAAGACAACATTCACGTCTTGGGGCGTACAAACTCCGTCCTTGACTAACTTGTTGCCATGGCGCATGTTCATGGTAAGGAATGAGTTGAAGAGATGTCCTGGAATGGTCTTTTTCATGACGACCGCTTCAAATCCAGCTTGAGAATACCAAGCTTGTGCGGCGTTGACATGAGCTTGAGACGTTCCATAGATTTCCAAGAAGGAATCCAAATAAGGGATTGTTGGATGCCCGACCAATACTCGATCCTTGTGATGTTTGCATTTTGTGATCAAGAGCTCATGAGGGATGTAAGAGGTACTGCTGGAAATGATCGTCGACGGTTGATCGGCCAAGAGCTCATCCAATCGGGCCAACACTTCTTGCTTACTCTCAATGTCCTCTATTGTACATTCTTGTACAAACTGTGTAGGATTTTCCCTCAATGCTGTCTCCACGCTACTTTCAAAGCTCAATCTCTCACAAGGAGGGCTTTTGGGGCAGGAATCAATTTTGCCTCCAATGCCGCGAGCTCTTACGGTGGGCCAGACTGTCTCGATTCGCTTCTTCAGATCTGCTTCGGATACAAAGGGGTCACTACAGACCACACGTTTCCCGCTTGCCAGGTAGACAGCACAAAACGAAGATCCAATGAAACCTCCTCCAACCACTACTACTGTCCCAGGTTGTGGCTTTGTTGCAAGAGGAGGAGTGCGGAGTGATTCGGTGGAAAGCGCAAACCCCTGCTTCAGATAAGCGGCTATCAGGAGAAGGATGCTGAGAAGTGCTGGAGTTATCATGATTTGTTGCTTAGATTGTTGTTGATGGAACAAGATCTGTGATTGTGAGAGTTGCACCAATCGCTCGGCTCGTCAGCATTTTTTTTTTCCGACATGGCATTGGCGTTCGAGGCTTCATGCAGACTTTCGTTCCAACACGTCAGTTTTGGACCGTTGGCCGTGGAAAAGTGGATGTAAAGCTTAATCCAGTAAGGCTGCAAAGGCTCACTGCGTCCACCATCCAAATGGGTGCATATCGCTACCACCATGCGGTACCGTACATGTACATATATGTTAGGCCAACCTACGTTCCGGTATGCACAGACTGCTACAAGGCGACAACATATTGTTGAAACTTCCCCCGAAATTTAATTGTATGGTCGCGCCTCTTGTTGTTCAGCTAACTTTCGTTTTGGGAAAGCAATACCAAACTTATCGTCCCGATTGGATTCACCATCATCAAGTCCAGCTATCGTACCGTAGCTAGCTATCACCGACTGCCTGTATGACAGATCCTGGAAGGTGTAGCCTATGATGAGTGCCATCCATACCGTAGATCAGTGTCCGTAGATAATCCACCTTACCGGTAGTCTAAACCCCTCGCAGCAGTGTATTATTTGTCCTCAAGATTGACCGTCGCTTTTGCTGGTACATCGTACTAGCTGGCTAGCTAGCTAGAGTAACTAGGTGGTATCCCAGTTAGCAACAACCCTAATGTCAGTGTTAAAGCTAAGGCTAATGTTGACACTTAACAGCTGGTTTCCTGGTGCCGAGTGGGTGGATCGTACAGTCTGCCCTCTCTAATATATATAAGGGGGGAAGGTGGATCTCAGTAAATATAACAGTGACACTAAATATAGTACGTTCTGGAGGCTAGCCACTAGTGAAAAACGAATGGATAGAGCCGTCACGTTTGCGTTTGCCAGCCCTAGCAGCCCTAGCCACATGCAATGCCCTGGCAAATGCCTTGGCTTGCATTGACTTGTACTCTGTACGAAAGGAATGGCATGCCCCGTACCAATCAGCTCTGCTCTTGTTAGTAGCGGCATTCTTTGAGCCCGCTTTCGGTCCTCTCTTTGCACCTTTCTTCGTTCTGGTTGAATCGGCGCCGTTTGAATCGGCGCCGTTCATGTTGGTCTAGGTCGGATTGGATCCTTTGGTATGGTTTGTGTGAAATTGTTTGGCAGCTCACCTGAATTGTTTTTGTCTCGTCAAAACCATCCTTCGAAAAATGCACGTAAACAACCAGGGCTTGGGCTGGCACCGACGAGACAGCCTCGGAGAGGTGCGTGCAGAGATACCGCAGAGGTACCCAGGAATGACACCTCCATTGGATCGATATCGGCATTTGACATGCTGTCTCGGTCAAATTGAAACGGTTGGAATGGATTGTACGACGTTGTTGGGCTGCTCGAAAGATTTGTTCCTTCATTCACGGATACCCGGGACTGGGGGGGGGACCTCGAGATTTAATAATTATAACAGCGACCAATAAATACAAGATTATAATTATTACAGCGGGCAGACTGTATATGCATGATGGCGGTATCTTTTGCGGTTGAGCGCTCCCTTCAACTGCCTCCAATTTCGTCTCCCGGAGACGATTTGCTTTTAGGGGTAAGGGTACTGATGGGGGCAGAGGTTTGAATTATACCCCGCGCGCATTACTTAGAGGCCCCTGTAGAAGTCTACGTATTTGACTAGTATTGTATTGACGCGATACAGTCAACGCATGTACATGCACATGATACTCGCCTCGCTTTTTCCCACAAGTTTCGCATGATGAATTCGTAGTGTGCATAAGCCGAGTCGTCGCTTGTGGAAGACCAATCGATCCGTCAATCGGAAGCTCCTGTCATGGACCGATCGTTGAACGGCTGCCGCTGCTATTGCCGCTAGCCAAGCAAGAGGAGCCTGTCATGGTGGAGCCTTCTTCAAGAGGAGGAGTAGCCTCTGTAGAGAGGAGTTAACGCGATTTTGATAGAGTAAAAGATAGGAGGATCGAAATAAATGAACAAAAGAGGAGGATACGAGTGGCTTATCATGTTTATCAGTCGGTGGCCATCCCTCGTTGGTCCTCTCTTAACCAACCATGTGTGTTGTCAACTGTCGGTTTGTGGGAATGAATGAACAAAGGCCGTGTCCACAGCTGCAACAGCATTTTTCCACTTTCTGAGACAATCTACAGACAATTCCAATGTAGACGAGAAGATGGAAAATTGAACTTGTTGCTAGTCTACTGGTTGTTTCTAACGGAAGGTTAAGAGAGGGAAAGAGCCAACCTCTCCGACTCGTGTCGATCCGTCGATCCTCTTCCGTCGAAGCGTCGAAGCAGCATAAATTCAACCAGAAAACAGCGAAAGCGATGCCCCTTCTTTCCTCTCCTCGACAATGGCCAAAACACTCCACAATGACGGCTCTCTTCGTTGACGGCGTAGCGTTATTGGTCTCGGCTTCGATCTCGTCTGCACGTTTGCGAATGTCCTATTCTTACTGGTCAACCAAAAGACATAAAGCATTTGTCCTTTAGCTCGTGGATTCAATTCAATGTCAACTGTGTCATACTTGTCCACATACACCAAAGTCTCCTTCCCACACACTTTTCCTGCACAGTTTGATCCACTTTGGTGTCCGGCCCAGATGGCATCGAGGTTCTCCATACCATCAGGCAAAAGGACTGGTTTTCATTGGTAGAAACGGTGTTATAGTACAGCGGCTTCTTTTCTATGCCTTTTTCATCCTCTTCTGCGAAACTTCGATCCTCTTAAACCGATAAAGAGGGGATTGAGTTCGATCTGAGGTTCTCTATGAGTTCTTAGGCTCTCTCGTTTGGAATGAATACCCGTCATGAGGTGTTGAGACAGGTTTTCAGTTGACCTGACACCGCGTACTGCAAGTACTAATAACGATAGGCTTGATAATGAATGAAATCAATGAGCTGCCTTCTAGATATTGAGTCTAGCCACCTCGTTGGGCAATCATCTAATGCCGTAAGTTCATTCAGTTATGTCAAACATTCCCAATTTTGACTTACGCTATTATAGTGAGAATGCCAACTATGTATCCATCAACATCTTGTATGTCAAACAGTTCCGTTCGTGTTTTCGGGTTAGATGCGATCTGGCCTAAATGCAGATCGTGTCCAGGGATATTACGTAAGACCATCAACCTACTCCTATTACAAGCTGATAGCTAATTTTTGATAAGATATTGTCCAGTTGCTCCCGCGATTGGTGCCAGGAAGATCTTGCTGATTGCCGCTAGGCAACATGGATTGTTTATATCTATTTATCTATTTTTTTCCGTTTGTGTTATGATGATCTTTTTCTCTTTTTTTTTTTTTGTTGTATTAGTTTCCGTAGCTTTCTAATCACGTTTGTGCTCATCGTAGGATCGGTTTCGTATAATTCTTCCTGCTCTAACGTTGCTTATAACTTCGTCACAACTTCGTAGACAAGAGGAAAGAATGTGGTGTTCCACTCTGCAATCTAGTTTCAACATAGTTGCCAGGAATCGATGCCTTTCCTCCTTGTTAAGCATGTTTCAAATGGTGGAAATTGTATTAGTTAAAGCAGATATGAGCGACGGATAGCTGGAAAGCTAATATGATTGCTTTCTGATGCTATACCCACTACAAAACCTATTGTGCCACCTATCCCACACGCCTATAGAGAATGCGTAGCATGTGATAAGATTCTGTCGGGAGTGTCTCTCAACTGTGTGGTGTGAGATACAGTTGCGTGACAAACCGATTCTTCCTCTAGTCGACAAGGACGAAGAACACGAGATCGACTACACTCGTGCCACCACTTACAAACTTCGCAACCATCTTGCCAAGCTCAAATCATAAGACTCTGACAATGAGGCAAACTCCTCTATCAATTTCAATCACTTGGATGGAGAAATCTCATCTGAGGATTGGCCAGGATGAGACTCAACGGAACCCTGTTCCGATTTCTGCATACCAAAGTGATGAAAGATATCTCACTAACTAGTAAACAAAAATTATTTGCAACTGATGAACTCTACGTCAAATTAGATGATTGCCTAGAAGTTGCTCAACTAGACTCTGATGATCTATTTAGCCACGTTAACCCCGTCCGTGGCCAACCACCTCGTAACGTCGCAAGACAAGAGACCTCAAAACCCATCGTTTATGTTAGATTTAACAGCCGAGAAAAAGGGAAACAAAAACCCGTACACTCCGTTCCTTGCTGGATACAGGAGCATCCGAACCCTTGATTGCTCAACCTCATGCAAAAGATGTACGCATGAAGGATCTTGGGGCGTCCAAACGATGTGAACTACCCCTGCAGGAGAATTAAACAACCAGCACGAAGTGCAAGGGCATCATATTCCTGAATTCCACGAAGATGGAATTATCGAGTGGGATTACACGTCACCAAGAGCTTGGGGCGTATGAAATGATAATAGGTCGAGAAATTCTCTCCGACTTAGGAATCAAGTTCGATTTCACTACCATGTCAGTGGAATGGACGGCGCATCTATTCTATGAAGAGAGCGACACCAATGGAAAGGAGAACTTATCCATTCCCGATCCTGCGCTATCTATGACAGTGCAGATCGTCAAAAGAAGATTCATGATGCGAAATACGAACAAGCGTACTTAAGGCAGGTTTGCCAAGTGCGGAGTCCGCAGTTAACACGGAAGAGAAGGAACAGCTTCATTCCTTACTGACGAAGTACTCTGACCTATTCGATGGTACTTTGGGAAAGTGCAGATGGACGACTACGAAGTAAACTTCTCCCTGATGCTAAACCTTATCATGCAGGGCTTACCCTATTCACGGTCCATACCAAACTTTTAAGATGGAGGTTGAACGTCTCTGCGAGGCAGGAGTATCAAGAAGGTAAACCGTTCCGAGTGGGGCACCAACTTTCATCATTCCCAAAAAGATGGATCTGTACGATTCATCTCTGATTTCCGGACTGAACAAAAGATAAGCGAAGCCTTATCCTATCCCAAAAATACTGGACATGCTCTTGAATTAGATGGATTCAAGTACGCTACTAGTCTAGACCTGAATATGGGATACTATCACATCGAGCTGTCACCTCACTCGAAGCAACTCTGTACCATCGTACTCCCGTGGGGAAAGCACGAGTACCAGGGTTGCCAATGGGCCTATGTAATAGTCCCGACATCTTCCAAGAGAAGATGGGAACACTAATGCACGACCTAGAATACGTCCGTGCATACATTGATGATCAACTCATCCTAACTAACGGCGATCTAGCAGATCACGTTGAAAAGTTGATGAAGTTCTCCGAAGACTTCGAGAAGCCGGACTCAAGACAATGCTACCAAGTCCTTCTTCGCAAGAGGAGAACTTGATACCTAGGTTACTGGATTACTCGAGAAGGGATCCAAACTATAACCAAAGAAAAATAGACGCGATCAAAGAAATATCGCTCCTTCTACCAACAGGAAGGAACCCGTAGATTCATTGGACTAGTGAAGCTACTATCGAGACATGTGGATTAGACGATCACATGTACTGGCCCCACTCGCTTCGTTGACTTCAAAACAACGAAGTGGAAATGGGAAGCCGAACACGACAAGGCCTTTAGCAGATGAAGAAGATCATCAGCAAAGAAACCTTGCTCGCCCTACCCTACTTCAACGATACATTCGTTATCCACACGGATGCGAGTGATACTCAACTAGGTGCGTAATTTCCCAGAAGGAAAAACTATCGCGTTCTACACGCAGGAAGACTCAACCCTGTCAGACACGTTACACAGTTCCGAGAAGGAACTTCTCAGTATCGTAGAAACTCTGAAAGAATTCCGTAAACTTCTTCTAGGACAGAAGATCGTTGTACATACGACCACAAAATCTTACATGTAAGAACTTCAATACCGATCGCGTAAATGCGATGGCGCCTTATTCTGGAAGAATACGGCCCTGAACTACGGTACATCAAGGCGAACAGAACTCGTCGCCGATGCAGTTGTCGAGACTTAACATCCTAACAACGACGGTTCTTCA
>CAICTM010001801.1:0-22453 GCA_903772945.1 Seminavis robusta
CACCCACACCGACAACATTTGAGGATTTCCTTGCCACTTTGGAGCCTTGGAAACAGCTCTCTATGACGAGCTTGAGTGGAGGTGGACGCCTACTCAGTCCTGCAGATTGTCACAGCCATGCCCTTTGGGTGGCCAGGATGGGGCTGCAGACATTGAAGCGGTAAGGCAGTTTTGCATGGGTCCTGGCAGACAACCACGGCCAAATTGTGCTTCGGTCTCTGGTCCAGTTTTTGGATGGTTCCGACTTCATACAGGGCGGAGGCCTTATGCATTCTATCCCCTACTTTCCTTCTTAGACGATTGCTGGAGTTCTACGATAGAACAGCATGAAGAATTATGTACACTATGCGACAATGAATATGTGACGAATAAGTGCGCTAGCTGTCTCGAGTATGAGGATGGTACCCAATGATTCGTTGGACTCGACTGGGTGTCCTTGCAGCAGATCGAGGATTCGTTCCGGGCTGCAGTCACTGTGCCAAGATGGAGCACATCAAATCGCACAGGACAAGCACAAGGCCATCGATAGCTACCCCTAAAAGCACAACTGAACGCAGAGCTGACAAACTGGCAGGCAGTTACATGAACGAACATCCAACAGGATCACTCCAAGGTCTCCGATTTCCGGCAAACCTGGCCCAGCTGCACCTTCCCAAAGGAACATGCACATACACGCTTCCCAGAACACTGCGGACATCCTCAGGAACGACCAGCCCCTGTTCGACCATATTGTCAAACTGAACCCGACGGGACGAGGACACCCCTGCACTGGTTGATTGGACGCCCATGGTCGAGCCGTAACCGTCATGAGATCACAAACCGACCATTGTGAAGTTCCTATTTCAATTGTTGCCAGTGGGAAACGGGTCCACCGGGATGACCCAAGTATGATCACCACTGTCCCCGTGTTGGCGGTGATCACGAGACTAAACCCATGTTTACCGATGCCACATGTTGACGTGGATCTGTGGCGAGGGACATGCAACGAGCGATCAGCACACAAGTTGCGCAAGGATTCCACCGACCCTTCCTCCTGGAAATTGCCTGGATGGACTACAATACCATTTCGAAGATCGATTCTCCACCATGGCATTACCCTGACAGGTATAGGGACCTCGTTGACACTCAAATCTCATTGGTTGGGACAATTCCTGAGAGGACGTTTGTTCACGCACTGGGCTAAGCATCAAGATCATATCTGCATCGGGTCGGCTCCCAGGAGACCACCAAGACGGGCAGCTCTGGGTCAACAACCTAGCCTCACTGCTATCCAGCAGTGGTGGAACCTGTGGAGGATCGAAATGCTGCCAGGCATGGCAAAGACAGGGAGACCAGTGGAAGAAGAAGCACGAAAGCTTCAGCGGGAGGTGGAACTCATTTACGAGAAGAGGGATTGATCCCAGCGGAGCTGGTGGATTTATCTTCAAGCGACCGCTTGACGAGCAAATGGCAAAGGGCCCAGGCGACATCAAAGCGTGGCTTGCCAATTGGCTGCCCGTCGTCGACAAGGCACTCAGGGACGAGCATGCACGCACAGTGCAGAACATTGACACAGGGTAACTATGCACAGAGGAGGTCTTACCGTAGAAATAGATGGCAATCCAGCCAAAGGTAGCTCGTTAGCTGCAAAGCACCCTCCGGAGTTTTTAAACTTCTCCGGTGGGGGGCTTGCACTAGGCCGGTTCCTATGTGGGCGTCCTTGTACGTCTGAGGTACTCCGGTTCAATATGGCTCCGTTCAGCGGGTGGTCTATTGAGGTGCAGCCTAAATAATAAAACTTCGTTATTTTTGGAATATTCTCACTGTCGGATCGTTCCTACCGGTAGCACACGTGCACCACACACAAAAGGCCCACCAGCAATAACGAAGCATCAACCATGACGGAGGATAACAAGGATAACAAGCGCAAGTGGCATACGAAGACAGCGCCGAGGAGATGCTTGAGGACGAACGCTGGAAGGCCAGAGACCTCGAACCCGCAAAAAAAGTTCTTAAGGAGTACAGCATCAGGGCGGTGGGAGAGTTGAAGAGGAAGACACACGGCGCTGCGGGAAGCAAAGAATGTAAAATGAAGCTCTCAGAACATGTAGGTGGTTACGGTTGGGGAGAACTCTCGGCTTTTCTTCAAACTACAAATATTCAGCCAGTGTTGAGTGCAGAACAAACTCTCCACAAGAAAATTCTTGATATAGCAGGCGGACAATTGAGTGAGGAAATAGCCCATACAGGCCAGTTTTCGAGAGACGCAATTGCGGTCAAGGCTTCAGACAACGATGAACGGCAATACGACATCCATATTGTCCAGGGCCCCAGCGGCAGCGGAAAAACTGTGTATGCCATCAATCGCTTGGCCTTTCTATCAAAGAAGGATGATAAAGCGGACCTTCGCGCTTGCGCTTACTATTCTCTGAGTGACCACGCTGCCTCTCACTACATTCAAACAACGTTTGTTGACCGCATAGGGGAAGTCTTGAAGGCAGCCCTGAAAGCGGGTAGCGATGAAAAATGGCAATGGGACCCAAACAGTAAGACGCAACTCAAAATGAGAGTATCCCTCATCCTGGATTAGCCGGAACGATGGACACTCTTTTGAACAATAAAGAGATCTTGGAAGACATCTACGGAGAAATCCGGAAATATGCTGAACACCCTCGGCTGATCCTTGCCGGCACAGGCTACGATAAAACTCCCACCGGCTTTCCTCTTCCACTGATATACACAAGTACCAGATGCAGCCATGGGATGAGGACAAATTGGCTTTAGTAGCAGCGAAGAGGTACCCAGAGAACGGTGACGGGAAACGCTACGTGGAAGAAATTGGTAAATATCCAATGTTGAAACGATTGATCACCAAATGCCCGAGCAGCTGTGTTCACCCTTGATGCGGTCAACGACCTTAAAAAGGGCCACCCCATCATCAAATTGCAAGGATGTATTGGTGCTGTGATTCAAATTGTCATCGGGAGGTACGCTGCTTTTAATGGGATTGGCAAGCTATTGGAACGGCAGCGGAAAGCGTTGGCATATGCAGTTTTTCATGAACTCGACCAGGACAACGGAACCGATAATCCTCGGTTTCCCAAATTCGGCACACTCTCGTCACTAGAAGAAGGAGAACGAGTCAAGGTCAAGAGACAGGCTCAAGGCGTGATGGACTTGCATGTGGAAGTATCCTCTGCCGAGGATGTGCGTGTCTCAACCGATTTTGTGGACGACGAGGCCAAGAAGACCAAAAGATCCGTTTCCATTACGCCAGCAATGAGTATGTTACTATACAACCTGCTGGGGGTTGATGCGACCATTTATGACAATTGGGGTGGACTTGAGGTTACCACAGCGCTGCATGCTGTGTATCTGGAGACACTGAGCAACTTCACTACCCAAGAAAAGGGTGTGTGTCTCGCCCGCTTGACAAAAGCGGTGCCGCCACCAAAAGCGACGAAGCGAATCCACATCCCTTCTCAAGCTGACACTCGTACCATATTTATAAATGGAGAAAGGCGCCTTTTTGCGATGTCGTCACCAATTTCCGAGGCCTTCAGGCGAAGCACACGAAGAATGGAGAAGAATGTAATCACTACCTCGGTGAGGAATTGCAGAAATGCGGTCTCCTGAAGACGGAGGTACCAGAGGTCATGCTGAGTAGGCAAAACGTTGATCCACCCGCTGATGATGCAACTGATGATGAGCAAAGCATGGAAGCTTCAGCTTATGATGATTGTGAAGAAGAAGTCGAAAATAAGTCTCGGAAGCTGCGGCTACTGCGAAAGACAATGGCGCAGGCGCTGGTGGCTCAAGCGCGCAGGCGAATACTGACAAAGACAAGGGAAAGAAGAAGGAAAAGAGCCAGAAGGCATTCAGAATGGGCAACGCAACGATGGGTGCTTTTTTGCACACTTGGAAGAATGCCATTACAGCGACCTCCGAAGATGCGAATGCAGAAGAGAGCAACCCGATCGCCCCGCGGTTTCTGAGCCCTGCTTTTTGCTTTCCTACAAGCGGCAGAGCCGATACGGAAGTTGTTCCTTCTTTCCGCTTCACAGTGGCACCGGATGGTACTGCCAGGTTTAAAAAAAAGATCCCTCCCTGTGGAATTTGATGGAGACTCTCCATTCGACATGATCTTTGTTACAAACGCAAAGCAAATGCAGTCGCTTCCGAAACCCAACGGGCCAAGTATTGTAATTGGCGCTGCGGATGTTGACGTAGATGGCGCGCTCGCATCCAAACCCGACGGGTATGAAGAATACTTGGGGCTTCTCCAGGCAAAGGAGAATGTCAATATCCGATTTGTGTTCACCGGCCATAACTGATGGGAATGTTGGTGCTGTCGGCGGTCGGTGGTCGGCGGATTGGTATTTCCCGGATGGGATCGAATTACTGTGTGCTGGCAGGTCACTATTTTTCATTTGCCTGAATCGTGGATACGTAGCGTCACGAATACGAGTCCAGTCTGGTCATGTTTATGACATAATATTGTCATACGATTTTAGCAAAAAGTGACTGAATTAAGTAGTTTTACTCTTGATCAGCACAAACTGCCGAATCGCCAAAACACAGGCTTTACTCTGTGGTAACTTTTCGGTTGTTTGACTTTTTCACCCCCCTTGGGAATCATCAGTGCTTGGGCTATTGTGGTACTTATGAAATCGAGGTTTATGTCAGCATGCTCCGTATATTTGGTTGCAGGAGTTGATCAGGTTTTCTGGGGATTATGTCTGTGTCTCGTCTGAGACATGGATACTGGTACCGGTTCGGACTGGTGGGGACCAGTACCGACACCGGAACCAAAATGCATAAGGCCTCTGTAGTAGTAGCGTAGTCCCTATGTGCTCTCTACGTTTCCTCCTCCCTTACGTTTCCTTCTACTAGCTAGCTAGCTAGCTAGCTAGCTAACAGCGAGTGCCAGTAGGTACATTGATTCGATTCATTTTTCTTTCTATTAGCAATGCATCTATAAAGTAAATGGCATGACATCCTCCTCCAATACTGATTCCCTGGGAATTGCTGCAACACACACTTCTTCTAGCCAACCAACCATGCAGCCAGCCATCAATGTGGAGCAACTCGCCAGCAAACCAACCGATCCTCATTGCGCATCTTGATTGATGCCCATCTTGATATTCTCCTCCTTCCTTCCATCCTCGTTCATTCCTTCTTCATTCGTCTCCATGGATGCATTCATCTAAGTACAAGTAGCCTCCGAACAATCCGCATCAGCTGCGCATTCGTCATCCGTGCAATCACAGGCTGTATCAGCACAAGTCCCCCATTCAATCCATTGGTCCTCAGTCCAGGCATCGATCTCGTCATCAGTAGCGTCACCCCAACAAGTATCAAAGCAGTCCGATTCGTCGTCATCATCACCACTATCTCCACTATCTCCACTGTCTCCACCTTCACCACCTTCATCTCCACTTTCTCCACTTTCATCAAGTTTGCGAATCTCCTGAAATATTCATGCACGCATGTGTGTGAGTGGATGAACAAATAGTACAAAGGACGCACAACCAGCCAACCAAGGCAGTAAGACAAAAGAAGGCAACAACTACTACAGCAGGGGACTTACATGCTTGGGCTGGTGGGAAGCAGGGGTACGAAGCACCTGAAACATTCATGTATATGCATGTATGTATGTATGTATGTATGTATGTATGTATGTATGTATGTGAGTGGATGGATGAGCTACAAAGGACAACCAAGCAAGTAAGACAAGCAAAGAAGCAACAACAGCAATGGACTTACACGACCGGGTTCATCCTGGTGGGAAGCAGCAGACGCCATGGCAATCAAGACTGCAAGGAGCATGGAGAGGAACAAAATGCGCATCATTTTGGATTGTTTGTTGCTTGGAGTTATTGCTTGACTTGACTTTTGGCTGGCTGCTTTGGAGCTGCTGGAAGTTAAAATTGTGAGACTGTACGGTTGCCATTTCTGGGGCGGCCCTCAATCTTTGCCGGGTACGAATAGTGTCCTTACGGCACAGGTTGTTCAAAGTTTGCCGGACACTACCTGTTTGCCGGAGTCCGTTATTTATAGACTTAGAGTTTTAGACTCGCCAGATCTACTTAGTACCAGGAACCACAATAGATCTGGCGGATCGCGGATCTGCTAAAACAAACTTGGGGAAGCAACAGATGGCGCGGAAGACCTCCACCATCCGTCCATTGGAGACACATTCGTTAGACTATTGTAAAGATTTCCCCACCCCCCAAACCCGCCCACTCAGATATCCTCGAGGATAGCGGATAGCGGTACATTACAGAGAGTGGAGGATGTTATACGAGAACCACACCAGCTAGCTAGACCTATCATTATCATTCTCTCTGCCCCTCGCTGATTCGATGATCGATGCCAAAGCTCACGGTAATAGTACGCCAAGCCGCCCAACAACACGCCGTGCTCATTGTACACTGTCCTTTATCTCAATTGAAAGCCGAAGATGTGCTTCCTTTATCACTTCTTTTTAGTCTACGTGTATCTAGCCTCTTCCTCTACAAAACTGCTGAATTTGCCCATAACATCGTCCTCCTCAGAATCCGCCGACCAGGTTCCATCAGATAAACACAAACAATTGTGTTTGTAAAACATTCCTCGACAAGAACCGTCGAATCGATCCACGAAGGCCAATCTGAACGTGGATTTATCCTACCCGCCTCTTCTTGACAGAGCTCTCCTCCTTGGAAGTTTCAGAGTCCAAGAAGCAGGCAGCACAGATGAGAATAAGCAATGCAAGCCCCCAGCCCTCCGCATCCCTGGTGATTGTAACATCCATACTCGTACCGTGTTTTCTGACTCGTCCATGGTATCTTGATCTTCACCTTCGTTCGCTGTGTCATCTTGATCAGTGTCGGTAGCCATAGAAACGACAAGAGGATCAGTTCCCGAAGGCTCAAAGTCTCCTTGGTCTGTCGCCGAAGCTACTTCTTCGTCATTGGCTCCTGCGGTTTCCAAAGCTGTAGCACTCTCAGAGCTGTCTCCCTCGGCGGCCAAACTGTGCTCAGCCTGTTTTCGTGGGGGGTTGTTGTCTCGAATCCTATCTAGATCATTGTAAAGGTCCAAGATGTCTTGCCATGATTTCGGTAGGTCAGGAAAGTTTTCGCGCACCTCACCCAAAGCTCGGCGGTCAACCCTGACAAAGGGGCATTCGTGCTCTTCTGAGGTCTGATTCGCGCCACATTGGTTGCATTTGTACGGACCGCGGGTGGCACCATCCTCTCGCGAGAAGCTCTTCTTGGAACCTTCAAGAGCCTTGATCAGCCTATCGTCTTGGTTGATGATATCTGGGTCGATGTGTTCCAGGAGTCTCCTTGGAAAGTGCACAACCTCTGTTTTGTTGTAGGGACCACGCTTTTTCTTGCCGTCTTGAGCCTTCTGCGGCGTTTCTACCTTATCCGTCTTGTTGGTTTCACTGGGCGTGTTGGCCTCGGTGCTTGTCGTCGGGCCCTTGTCATTGCTGTCCGAGTCTGTTTCATGCGGGGTTCTCCCGTGCAGCTCTTGGTCCTCTAGAGATCGATCTGAGTTGCGTGCTGCGCATTCGAGGACACTGTCAGCCGCTGCGCTGTCGCGTCTGTCTCCTGATTCACCAGCTACAAACTCGAGGAAATCTTGACTTAGTATCAATAGATCTGGGTCATCAGCTGAATCCACCAGCCCTTGAATGACTTCTTGAATGTTGTGAAGCAACGCGGTTGGACTCACTGATCGAGTCGCACCGGAACATGTACCGGTACCGTCAGCTTGTTTTGATTCATCGCCACGGTCGACTTGAGCTGTGGCTTCCAAGTTTTCAGCGGCACAACCAGGCTGTTCGTCTTGGGCTTTTTCAGGACTGGGCTCTTCCTCGGATGCACTCTCCGCGATGGCTTGTTCTTGCAAAGTGAGGGCTTCAAACAGAGCACTCAGGCTAAGAAATGTATCATCGTTTTCGTTTACAGACAGTGTCCGCAGGAGCTCTTGAAGGGTGTGAGGGGATCCCCTTTCGAATGGTATCTCTGCATTTGCGCCCTCGTCGCTCTTCTCACTTGCAGGGGGCTTGCCATGATCGTCGTCCATGGTTGGATCAAGAGTTACTGCAAGCAAATAAGCAGAGACGAAGTATGGGCGGTAGTAGCAGTGGAGGCCAGAGTTTCCGACGAGCGCCTGGCTTGACGTGTCAGACAGAGATGAAAAATATTGTTGGTAGGAAATCAACGCAGCTGCAGCCCACCCGAGTTGGCGCAGAGCATGCAGGCCAGTAGCGTGCAAGTCGTTCGAACCGCAGGAGAGCGTGGCGCCTAAACGTGGATTTCCTCAACCAACAAAGCATCAATCATTCATGGCCAGCTAATGGTGCTACTAGTACTACCCAACTACTATTTGGAACTCTACATCCAAACCAATTGTATGTACGATCGGTTTGATAAGAGTGCTATAGCTTGTCTTGCTTAGAGGCAACCAAAACGCACATTACCAGGTACAGGTAGACTACCTTGCTGAAATGGAGATTTGCTTTTCTCGCGGAAAAGTTCGTGCATATGGCGTTCCATGCCAACAAATCAACAAGCTATCTGTAATGATAACAAAACTGAGGAGAGGAGAGACCTTGGAAGAGGTACGCAGCCAAGCTCTCTTTGTAATATGGGTGTGATCATGAGGAATGAGACCGTGGAGACGAACGACCGTGGATCCATGTGCTCCTTCGATGGGTCATTCGAAGGATTTGAAAGATTTAATCGAGCTATGCATACAGACGAACTGTAAGTGGCAATGACAAATATGGAACCCAGGAGCAAGGACAAACAGGGTTCGGAAGCGCCATACAACTGGGTATGCCTGTGAGTGGGTTCTAGCCAATTTGAGGGCGACGACAGTTTCCATTCTGGCTCAGAACTGGTCCAAGCGCAGCTCTGTGGTTTGATTCTATGTCTCTGCCCAACATTGCCCCTGCTCGAGTAGCTAGGATGTGCCTCGTATGCCTACTACGAGCTCCAAGGGGTGATGGTAGCACCCTCGCCCTCTATCGCTAACCTTTGCCCTTGCTTTCGCTAGGTAGTTCCCCTCTCCCTTGGTGCATTCTCCCTGCCTTCCTGTCCACCTCATCAACTGACCTGCTCCGTTCTTGGTTCCCCGGCTCACCATGATTTCCTCTCCTCTGCATTGCTCAGTCCTCCCCTAACCCTTGAAGCCTCCCAATCTGAATTGCGAATTCAACGATACCAACCGTATGACCACCAATCATCATCTGTCATCGCGTTTGGAGGACTCTGGAATCTTTAGACTACCCACAGCACAGGTCGATCTTGTTCCTAAATGACACTGTCGACTGGTCTGGAGTACTGTATACAGCCCTCCGATAGCAGCCAGTGTACTACATATAGTAGTTTTATCTCGTCATCGCAGCCCGTGTACGGTGCGCTAGCTAGCTAGTAGTGTAGTTACTGTATGGCTGGTGCATACGGTACGGTACAGTCAACATTCAGATATATATACAGGGGGGGATTCAGGAATCCAGTAAATATTATAACAGTGTGTCTAAATATAGAGCGTTACTGCTACTAACCACTAGTAAAGAACGAGTGGAGAGTGCCATCACGTTTGCGTTTGCCAGCCCTTGTCGCCCTGGCCATATTCAAGGCTCTGGCAAACCTATCAAGATGCACAGTAGCAGCTTGGTTGATACCCAAGCTGGAGGCACTTTCGGACAGCTTATTGAGCGCCTCTTCAGCTTCGGCAAATGAGGCAAACACATCGGCAGGTTCCGGCGCCGTTCATGTTGGCGCCGTTCATGTTGGTCTAGGTCGGATTGGAGGAATTGTTATGGTTTGCTTGCACTTGTTTTGTTGCTCAGAGAATTGTTTTTGTCTCCTCTCTGCCATTCTGCGCAAATCTCGCGAAAACACCATGAAAAACCCCACGAACGAAGATTTGCGCGGACTGGCAGAGAATGGACAGGCAAGCGAACTCCCATGGGCACCTCATCGGCATGCATTGGCATGCATTGGCATTTACACGTATGTCTCTGTCGAATTGGACCGTTTGCGATGGATTGCGAGCGATTGTTTTGCTGCTACGAGATTTGCGAAGGGTGTACTGACGTCATTCACGGTCACTCGTGACTGGGGGGGGGAACTCGAGATATAATAAATATTATAGAGCGAATAAATATAAGATTATAAATATAAGCGAGCGTTAACTGTACATAACTTTTTATTAAACATCGTCATCGAGCGGCCGTGCTACCACCGGCCTCGTGTAAACGAAAAAGTCCCCCGAAACGTCTTCCACAATTCGAAAGTCGTCATCGACATACCGTACCGTGACTTCACAGGATGCGGGTCGTCCCCGATTCCAAGGAAGCAACTTCCAGATGGCTACAACACACATACATACGCAAGCATGAAACAAACAAACAAGGAGTTGTGTAAGAGCGAAGCAAACCAATAATATATCACTGTGTGTTGTGTTGTGTGTGTGTGTAGTAGTAGGAGTCCAACAAAAGAACCGAGACGATACTGTGCGATACCGTACGTACCACCCACGGGAACCTTGACTTTCCAAATACTATCTCCAATCAACGGCAACCCCGACAATCCTGGCACCTTTCGACTCGTGGTGTAGTCGACCTCCATTTTGAGTACACCTGGTTCGTCTGGTGTCATGGTGTCACATTTGGCGGCGGTAATGACGCATCCACCAAAGGTGGGAAGCAGCTATGAGAGTAGTTAGAGAAAAGTAAAAGGACACTAGCGTCAGTATCACTCTGGACTGATTTTGCAGTGGCACACAACGCCCAAAACCAAGCAAAAACAAATACAAACACTCACTTTGAACCACCCGAGAATGGGTATGACGGTCAAACTAAAGATGGATGTATCAAATTCACTGTAGAGATAATATTGATCGGCATTGTCCTTGGAAGGTCGAATAGTCTGTGCAACGCGTCCAATTTTGGAAACACCCCAGGAGCACGTTTGCAGTTCGTGCAATCGAAAAAAGAGATTGGCTTTGGGTTCATCGCCAATTGTGGCGTCTTCGGCATATCGTTCGTACGATTCTTGAATGGCCAAGAAAAAAGGACTGGATCGAAAAATGCCGTGGGCGACTGTACTGAGCACCAATTCCCATTCTCCTGCCATTTGCTCCAAAGTCAGAGCCGGTTTGGGATGTTGTTGGACTAATTGTGTAATTTTGGCCTTGGCGAGTTGCATGTTGGTCTCGTAGTAACTGCCACTGGTGGGATTGTAGGATTGTCCTCGATCCAATGCCGCACCCAATTGCAGAATTTGGGCTTTGAGTTGTTCCAGGGATAAATTGGATGATGATGCTGTATCATCGTCGGATGTGGAAGGTTCGGCAAACCAAGACGACGCGGCCGTGCTGGATTGTGGACGAGCCACCGTTGTTGGTCTCCTCTTTTGGGAACTGGCAGTAAACGCCTTCGAGTATCCGACCAAGAGGGCGCAGACAAGGATTTGGAGGATCTTCATGGTGGGCATAGCTTGTCTTCTTGACTCGAGGTACTACTATGGAACAACAGCGGCTTTGTGGCTCTTTGTCATGGTCGACGAAAACTGAAACAACGAAGCAACGCATCCCAAAGAGAGATCTTTCATTCATGACTGACGTCATCGATTGCATTCCCGCCGTTGGCTTCTCATCCATGTCAGCAACGAAGAAAGATCCAAAGCACCACCTTCCAGAGTTCGAGAGACAGCCCCCCCGGTACGCAGCCATAGAAAATAGAAACACAACCACCATGATGACGATGATAAAGTCTTGTCGCCTTCTTCTTCTTGTCTGCTTGTCCTTTTTATTGTCTGTCGTCCACGCGACAGAAGAGCCAGTAGAACTGTGGGGCACGGACGAGTGCGAAACCGTCTCGTGTCGCTTCAAGGCACCTCATCGGGGCACTCCACCTCAAGTAGCAAACCAATGGCATCAAGAGGACGAACAACTCTGGAACTACGTTCAAGAACACGTCCCCGATGTGTTGGAGCATACGGGCAGTGCCGCTTTCGATGAACATTTAAAAGGCGTTCAAGCGGTCCTTCGCCATTGGGGGGCTCCCACCTATTTGTGTCATGCCGGACTCTTTCACAGCATTTATGGAACGGAAGGATTTCAAGGATTCGCACTGCCGCTAGCGCAACGAGATGGCGTACGAGCGTTGATTGGAGAAAGAGCGGAAAAATTGGCGTTTGTCTTTTGCATGTTGGATCGATCCACATTCGACCAAACCGTCATGGATTATGACATTTCCACTACTACGAGTAACAACAACACGGTCTATACACTCGTTGCCCGCCCCGAACTGGGACGTTTCGAAATGACACTGACTCACGACGAATGGCTCGATTTTGTCGAACTCACACTGGCCGATTGGTTGGAACAAGTCGAAGGCGCCGCCGTCAAACCCAATACGCTCTATTTGTGGGACGTCGGACAAGCGTTTGCGTATCGACGGCTCGCCTATCGCAAAATGAGTCGCATACTAGCCCAGAAACGTGCTCCGAGACTAGCCCAAATGGCACCTCAAATGTATCAACAAGTCATGGATACGGAAAGCCGTAACACGCGACACTTGGTACAAATGAAAACACCACCGCAATCCACTGCCGCACAAGTGGCACAAGACGCACTAAGAGCGGCAGGAGAATTGGATATTCCCATCGATTTGGCGCCCAAACCAATGGAAGAAGAGTGTGCGGCAGCGTCGGTATCATAGTAATAGAATAGACTACGTATCCTATGGGCTGCTTGCTAGTAGGTAACTAGCTAGGCAGATGGCTATTTATTCGCAAATCGGAATAGAATTTCGAGAGGAATTCTGTACGTCCTTCTAGACATGCCGTACTGTACCGGTATTCAGACGATTCGGAACCGCCGTAGCAAGCACCATAGTCGTTTCTATCCCCTTGATTCCTAATGCCTACCACCTGTACATCGAGGTGCCA
This sequence comes from Seminavis robusta, assembly GCA_903772945.1. Lineage (NCBI taxonomy): Eukaryota > Bacillariophyta > Bacillariophyceae > Naviculales > Naviculaceae > Seminavis > Seminavis robusta. Next base: position 12,936 of record CAICTM010001801.1, read on the forward strand.
TGACTTTGCTCGTGGTGCCGACAAGCAACAACCGCCACCAACGAAGTACACGTATCTTGAGGGTACCGTATACTGTACGGTAGCAGGAGCAGCCTGAAAAGAAAAACACAGGTGACACCAATTCATTTTTACTTCCCAGAGTCCGTACCATACCGGTACCGTATCAAGTGCGAGTTGACCAAATTTTTTGTACGGCCTGTACATCGGCGAACGACTGGACTCGGAGACGAGGTACATTGAGGGCAGCCAGCCAGAGCAGCCATAAACGAAAACACTGGTGATACCAACGCATTTTTTGCTTCCGCTGCGTCCGTACAGAATCCGTTCCGGTACCACCGAGTGCTTCCGAGTTGACCAACAAATTCACTCTGCGTCCGACAGCTCCTTGGACAAGCAAGTGTACCGTACCCGATAGCTAGCTACAAGACCGCCAGCTAGTATGCATCAAAGCAAGTGAGGGGATCTATCTGGATTAGTTTATGGTTGCCTTGCACGAGATCAACATATTGGTCCCATCATGGGGAGCTGACGAGTTTGGCCGTACGTATTTAGCATGCAAGAGTTTACATCTACATGTAGTGTCTATCTATAGGATCCCTTTTCACAATGGGACAACTCTTTTTTTGTTGATTTTGCCCTGGAGCTGGTTGGTTTGTACCGGCGATCTAGTGTATATCTATAGGATCCCTTTTCACGGAGAATCCCCTCCGTTGGCAGCTGCCCAATGGGACAACTATTGTTTTGGTTGATTTTGCCCTAGAGCTGGTTGGTTTGTGCCAGCGATCATCCCCTTCCAGAGTCAATCTTTCCCACGTCCTCGTCCGTCCAAGCTGGATGTTCGGACCGATTCAAGCTGCTGGATTCTGTTACAGGGGCCACATCATGTTCATTAGTCGGCTGGGGCATGTTTTCATAGACTGCAAGTCGTCTATTGGTCTCAATTTCATGGGAATGGCTGCTCCCTGTGCCCATGCCCGTCTCAGCTGCTGTGTCCAGGCCAGATACATTAGAAACACCGGAAGGTTCCTGATTCCTCTTCTTACTAAGGGCACCTGATTGATGGGCTTGCTCCCGAATCACTTGTTGGATCATTCGACCCTGAGTGCGGGTGCTGTGCCTGGCATAGTTATCCATGAGGACCATTTTGGGAACAAAAATGAACAAGAGAATTGCCATGCTCACAACAAAGATCATGCAGACAATGACAAGGTAAAGAGCTTCTGGGTGATCATGGGCTACAATGAGAATTGGTATCCCAATCAATCCCGTTTGCATCATGGAAACACATGTAATGCCAATGTACTTGGCTTCTGAGAATTCTGACTGGATAAAACGTGCTTCATAGGCTTGCCAATTGGCAATGCCAATACAAACCGAGTTGACCAAAACCAAAGGAACCAAATAGGGTGCAAGTTGGTTTGATTGACATGTCCCACTTGTGGATAGAACTCGATTCCACCCATCTGTTCCTGGACCATCTGCACGGGTATAGGTGAGTGGATCCAATGCAGTCCAGAGGGACAAAACAAGAACGTTGGCTGCTAACAAGCCAAGACATTGCAACATGACATGATGCGTCTTGATCTTGATGCGTGTGATTGCTGATCCGGCTTTGAAGATCTTGTTGACTCGGCGGGTTTTACTGGCAGATTAGGCGAGGGAGGATGAGTACTTGGGAGTTTTGTTGAACCAAGGCTAGTAACAAGTGCTGCATGTTCCTGCACTTACCTGAAGAGAGCAGCAAATGCCACGGAGAATCCTATGCAGACAAGCCACAGAGGTGACATGCAAATCGCAACACGATGGGCTTCAGAGTCTCCATGACTGTCATCCAATCCCAAAGGAACCATCCCAGAGCTCATTATGAAGACACCGATGGCAACCATAAGGAGGAAGGTTGGTTGGGATGCTTTGACAACTCGTGTATTCCGAAAGAACCAAACCCAGGATCCCATGAACAAGGAAGTCAGACCAGTGAAAGCAAAGAAGATGTGTCCAATGATAGCCAACTGTCCCACTCTGTTGTGATCAATGACAAGTTCTGGCAGGACCACTGGTATCTGAATGTGTGAGACCACATTGGTAGGTTTGTATTCGTGTTCAATTGGCCTGCCCTGGATGACATTCATCATGTTCTCGACAGAAGTCAGGCCCATGTCAAAAGGCAGCTGGCCCAGAAGCCCATGGACATAGTTTCGATCCAAAAGATCCATTTGTCGTTCAGTGTCGCCAATACCAATCCAGGTGATGTTCTGGTGGCGGTATCGATCAACAAGTGATTCGTATTGAGGTGCACCAAACACTGGGTTGACAAGGATTGCAATTGCAGTGGGACGGTTGTCTGTATTGTTGGCCCAGCCATTCAGTCGTTCCATGGCATCTTTTATTTTGGTAACAGGAGCTGGGCTGTTGGGAACTTCTATCCATGCAACATCAGGATCACTGTTATTGAGCAATTCAAATCGAAACCCTTCTGTTCTTTCAATAAATGCATTCCCGGCTGGAGCCCAAAGGGTAGCAAAAGAGCCCCCCTCAGGTCGTAGTTGCTTGAGTACCCTGGCTAGTTGCATCCCCATGAAAGTGTTATTGGTGCCAGTGAAAGCAGCCCTTTTGGAGTCTGGAGCATCTGACTCATAGGTCACCACAGCAATCCCTGCCTCCACTGCTTCATCCAACATGGGGCCGATGAGAGGAGGAACAATGGCTGACACCATGATTCCATCATATAACATATTGCTCTGGTGCGCAGGTGCATGAGTATTGTTGGTGGCGTTGGATTTGATTTCAGGCAGATTGTCTGTCTCACCATCGCCACTAATAATATTGTCATGCTTGGAGTCAATTGCTGCCTGGACGATTTGAGACAAGTAATACTTCTGGACACCCAGCATCTCTTGGGTATCGGTATTAGTCGCGGCCCCATAGAGATCACATGTGGCTTCTATGCCATCTGATTCCAGCAGGCGAGCAGCTGCTCTGACGCACCCCCTGTGAGCCAACCTTTGGTATTTTCCAACTGCGTTTGTACCCAACACTGCAAATCGAAGGGATTGCTTTTCCACCTTGAGCTGAAGATTCCTCTGGCTGTTTTCCACTTGATCCTCAATCTCACCCAAGAGCTGAAATTCCATTTCCCAGGGCTCCATTCCATGTGGTGCTGTGGTGGCGGATTCAGTCCATTCGATCTCACGGATTGATTGCTGGTGTTCGATCTGTATCACTGTTGATCGAAGTTTCCTCGGGGGATACATCTCTGCATGGAGTCCTGGCAAGACCAGCTGAACAGCTAGCAGCAGCAAACGATATGTGACTGAGCTACCGGTACGGAGGCTCATGTTGTGCTGATGAAGTTTTGTCTGTCGCTGGGGCTTCTGTAATGGAAGGCGCCAAGTCCGTCGAGATGTTGGCTACCTGAGGACGGTCGCTGTGTGTGGCGGAACCGTTTTAGTGGACAATGGTAGAAGTTGGGGCGAGCCAAATGTGGGGAAGCAAGAAAGGAGCCTTGTATGGTGGCTGGTAAAACGGATTTTATTGGACAGAGGTGACTTCTGTGTTCTGTGAGAGTACCGGTAGAAAGGCAGAAGGAAAAAGGAGTTTTAGCGACAAAAGTCTCACTGGGTAAAGACGGTTTGCGGCTTGGTTCTTTTCAAGAAAACCTGCGCAAAGTTCCGGATTCCTAGAAAGCCATGAATTTCACAATTCTTTGAAGGAGCCCAAATGAATTTTATTTTATTAAAGATCATTAATTTTATGGAATCGCTACGAGTATTATAAAGAAAATTAAGAAAACTAGTAAAAAATTATTCGGTTGATTTCTATTTGCTTATCGATTGAGGTTCACCCAGACGCGTCCTAACTGCGGCAACTCCTGAACCCTCGCTCTCTGAACGATATTACGGTACTCAGAGTAATAAATTCACGCTTAAAGAGACTTGAAGAAGCTATTGGGATTTAAGACAACTTCGAGGCTTTTACAGGCGGGATGTTTTTAGGTGTATTCCAGATCTATTCCAGAGACTTCTTGGTCAACTTTACTGGTTCATTTTGTTTCGGACCTAATTAAATAGCTGCCATTTGGTTCACTGTGTTCTGTGTTCCTGAAGTGTTCCCGGGTTCCGGGTTCCGGGGATGGCCAACCTTTGACGGATCCATTGACGCCAGCAAAGCTATCAGATATCGTAACCTGTTGCTCGCGTCGCTAGCTAGCTAGATCTTTACACTCCGTGGAGCCTATGTTGACAGGAGAATAGCCAGTTCCACGCTACGGGACTTTCCTTTTTCGAAGCAGCATGCTCGATTTGTGTGGCATCCCTCCAGATGGAGATGATGCATAGGTGGAACCGTTCTAGCAGTAGTCGAACAAACAGAATTGCATACACAGTCCTCAAGACCGTCTTCCTGTGTTTCCAGAATCCTATTTTCTTTCATTTTGGATCGCGCGCTGGAAGATATCAGTCGCCGCAGGCGAGTAACTCGAACGACCGCAACCACGCTACTTTAAGTGGTCTATGTTTTAATGCTAACAATGTCCTCTTGTTTACTCTTTATCTACATCTGTTCAACAGAGAAGAGGCTGCTAGTTGGATATGGGAAGAGACGAGTTCACGCAAAATGCGACCACGGCGTGAGTGTTTCGTGTTGCCGGTGACCATTGAAGGTCCACCGACGCACCATATCGGCACAAGCCTTGCAGGAGCCTAGGGTGGCTCTAATACCATTACAGAAGTTCCTACAAGAGAGAGAAGCCTTTGATGAGCTCTAAAGTGCTGCCTTCCAGTACCTTTCCTAACAAAGTGGATTGATTGATGCAGCAGTCTGGGGGTCAAACTCTTCCAATCTATTATAGAATAAGCCAAAGGAATTTTAGTTTCTGCGCTCGAGAGCCTCCGAGTTGACCAAATTCGCTCTGCCAAGGACTCCTCCAATAGACGTAACCACTAGCTAGTTGGTAGACCGCTAAGTGTGTCGAGACTCAATTCGAAGAAAGTGAGAGGATCCAGATAGATGTTTGCCTTGAAGAACCATGCATATATTGGTCCATCGTGGCGAGCTGAGAATCCCCTCCTGTGGCAGCTGCCAGGTCGGATTGTACAGGCCCGTGATGGCCCACTTCCCCTGCCAGATTCGAGTCTGTCTTTTCCGTGTCGTCCTCCATCCCAGGTGGGTGGAGATGTTGAATCTTGCCATTTCAAGCATTCTCTTCAATTATGCCATTAGTCGGCTGGGGCATGTGTCCATAGACTGCAAGGCGCCTAGTGGTCCCAATTTCATGTGAATAGGAGCTCTCTGTGCCCATGCCCGTCTCAGCTGCTGTGTCCAGGCCAGAAAAACAGGACGGTTCCTGACTCTTCTTCTTACTAAGGGCACTTGATTGTTGGGCCTGGTCCCGAATCACTTGTTGGATCATTCGACCCTGAGTGCGGGTGCTGTGCCTCGCATAGTTATCCATGAGAACCATCTTGGGAATGAAAATGAGCAAAAGAATTGCCATGCTCACAACAAAGATCATGCAGACAATGATAAGATAGAGAGCTTCTGGGTGATCATGAGCGACAATGAGAATTGGAATCCCAATCAATGCCGTTTGCATCATGGAAACACAGGTGATGCCAATGTACTTGGCTTCTGAGAACTCTGACTGGATAAAGCGGGCTTCATAGGCTTGCCAATTGGCAATGCCAAGACAAGTCAAGTTGACCAAAACCAAAGGAACCAAATAGGGTGCAAGTTGGTTTGATTGACATGTGCCACTTGTTGATAGAACTCGATTCCACCCATCTGTTCCCGGATCATCTGCACGGGTATATGTGAGTGGGTCCAAGGCAGTCCAGAGGGACAAAACGAGAACGTTGGCCCCTAGCAAGCCAAGACATTGCAACATGACATGATGTGTCTTGATCTTGATGCGGGTGATTGCTGATCCAGCTTTGAAGATCTGGTTAACTCGGCGTGTTTTACTGGAAGAACAGGCCAAGAGAGTGTGAGTTCTGGGTAGGGTCCGGATGCAAGGCCAGTATCGTCCTGTAATTACCTGAATAGAGCAGCAAATGCCACGGAGAATCCTATGCAGACAAGCCACAGAGGTGACATGCAAATCGCAACATGATGTGCTACCGAATCTCCATGACTGTCATCCAATCCCAAAGGAACCACACCAGAGCTCATTATGAAGACACCGATGGCAACCATCAGGAGGAAAATTGGCTGAGATGCTTTGACAACTCGCGTATTCCGAAAGTACCAAACCCAGGATCCCAAGACCAAGGAAGTCAGACCAGTGAAAGCAAAGAAGATGTATCCAATGATAGCTAACTTCCCCACTCGGTTGTGATCAACCACCAGTTCTGGCAGGACCACTGGTATCTGAATGTGGGAGACCACATTGGTAGGTTTGTATTCTTGTTCAATTGGCCTACCCTGGATGACATTCATCATGTTCTCGACAGAAGTCAGGCCCATGTCAAAAGGTAAATGACCCAGAAGCCCATGGACATAGTTTCGATCCAAAAGATCCATTTGTCGTTCAGTGTCACCAATACCAATCCAGGTGATGTTCAGGTGGCGGTATCGATTAACCAGTGCTTCATAGTGAGGTGCATCAAACAATGGGTTGATAAGGACTGCAATTGCAGTTGGTGGGTGGAGAGTGTTATTGGCCCAGCTGTTCAGTTGTTCCATAGCATCTTTTAGTTTGGTAACAGGGGCTGGGCTGTTGGGAACTTCTTCCCATGCAACATCAGGATCACTGTTATTGAGCAACTCAAATCGAAACCCTTCTGTTCTTTGCACAAATGAGTCCCCCACTGGAGCCCAAAGTGTAGCAAAGGAGCCTCCCTCAGGTCGTAGTTGCTTGAGTACCCTGGCTAGTTGCATCCCCATGAAAGTGTTATTGGTGCCAACGTAAGCAGCCCTTTTGGAGTCTGGAGCATCTGTCTCGTAGGTCACCACAGCAATCCCTGCCTCCACTGCTTCATCCAACAGGGGGCCGATGACAGCAGGGACAATGGGTGACACCATGATTCCATCATATAACATATTGCTCTCGTGAGCAGGTGCATGAGTACTGTTGGTATTGTTGCCTTTGATTTCAGGCAGGGTGTCAGCCTCGCCATCACCACTAATAATATTGTCATGCTTGGCGTCAATTGCTGCTTGCACGACTTGAGACAAATAAGACTTCTGGACAGCCAGCATCTCTTTGGAATCTGTATTGGTCATGGCCCCATAGAGATCACATGTTGCTTCGATGCCATCTGATTCCAACAGACGAGCCGCTGCATCCTGGCATCCCCTAAGAGCCATGGTTTGGTATTTTCCAACTGTGTTTGTACCCAACACTGCAAATCGAAGGGATTTCTTCTCCGCCTTGAGCTGAAGATTCCTCTGGCTGCTTTCCACCTGAACCTCAATCTCACTCAAGAACTGAGTTTCCCATTCCCACCGATCGATCCCATGGGAGGCTGTGGTGGCGGATTCAGTCCATTCTATCTCACCAACCCGGTTTGAATCGTGGTCTTCTATCTGTATTACCGTTGATCGAAGCTTCCTTGGGGGGTACACCTCTGCAAGGAGTGCTGGCAAGACCAGCTGAGCAACTAGTAGCAGCAATTGACATTTGATTGAGTTATGGAGGTTCATGCTGCGCTGATGAAGGTTTGACTAGGGCTACTGCCGGCTAGCTACTCCAGAGTAGAGGGCTCTCACTGTGACAGGAAGAAGCTCAGGAAGAGCAAGTTACGGGGTTTGTGCAGCCAGAACGAGCTTGCGATGTGGTCGACTGTAAGGGAGGGTATCGGTACCACCGGCTATTTGCTAGCTAGCTCAAGCGCTCAAGCGAGCTTCCAAAGCAGTGCTGTGTGTTACTGATCGAAGATTTGGGAATGAGATGTTATGCAGCTTGTTATGCCTTGTCGGTTCGCTGCTCCCTCAGAGGGTGAGCTACGGAAGGCGATGAACTGGGACACTGCGACAGGGGCAGTGTTGAATTTTGAATTTAGTGGAAGCAGCCCCAGAACGCGTTGACAGGAAGCCAGCAAGCAGAAGAGGTGCAATGAACTTAGTGGCCAAATTCAGCTGTATTCATAGTTTCCATCCAGATTCCAGACGCCATCTTGGTCGATTATTGAGGTTCCCTCTGCCCTCCTGTCCCGTCCTACTGCTTGACGTTGGTGGGTTCACCCGTGAAGAAACCCTTGGATTTATGAAGTACAGTGTACTCAAATTGTCACACTGTAAAACAAGATGACTTGCATTTCCCACTCGCTCATTAGATTGTTGTTCAACTTCTTGAGAATAGGTAGGTGTCTTTGTTGGCTGTTCCTTCTAAAGATCTGAAGCCATCTGAAGCATACCGGAATGATAGTCTACCTTTCATTCTATGATATCTCTCTGCTCCAGAGAAGTTTTCGTATCTAAAATATACCGGCACGTACCGTAATATAGTACCGGTACCAGGTCAGGATGAACATCATCTCCGACATGTTGGCCCGTTGGCTCTTTGCATGATATCATTCAATGAGACCAAATAAATAATAATATCCCTTCCATATAAAATGTTTTGCTGAGGGGTGGGTGGGTCAAAAGCTATGCTTTATTATCGCTCTTTGAGGAATGGAATCCTTGCTTGCAAATGTTCTTGGATGGTACCGGTATGGTACCGTCTGAGGCAAAGCCATCAGTGATGTGTTGGGTTTGGGGTTTGAGCGTTTTGGGCTCCAGGACAGGGTACCGGCACGTGTAGTTGCCTTGGAATTCCAGAATCTTAATATCAGGTTTATTCATCGAACTTACTACAATACTGTGAGGATCATAGTCATCTTCCTCTACGGTATTAAAATACTACTTTAGTACCGATTGTATCATAGTTCATTCCTCATTAAATATTCGTAATGGCCACACACATGTTCCGCTGTATCACTTCTAAATCCTAAAGCTCTCTTAATTACTACCGGTACTCTGAGTAAAAGCTCGCTGCCCCCAAGCGAATATACGTTCTATTATACGGTAGAGGGAAGACTAGTTAGTTAGTACTTCAATCTTCAATGTGAGAAACAATGGATGATTAGTAGAGATCAGGGTTCGCTAACCTGATAGATTTGAGGAATAGGTTACTAACCTATACACTAACCTGGTAGAAAATTGCACTAGGTTAGTGTATAGGTTAATAGAATTTTTGTAGTAGGTTAGTGTATATGTTAGTGTCAGGTATTTATCAGGTAACCTACAGGTTACCTGATAAAGTAACCTGGTATTGTCATAGTAAGTTTGTTTGTTAGTTTGTTAGTTAGATAGGTAATAGGTATTGCCATTGAGTTGCTAGGTAACAGAGATAGCTACCCTTGACGAGTGAAAGGTGTGAGACTTCCATCGTATTGCCACGCAATGCCACGCCATGCCTTGCCATTGAGTTGCTAGGTAACAGAGATAGCTACCCTTGACGAGTGAAAGGTGTGAGACTTCCATCGTATTGCCACGCAATGCCACGCCATGCCTAATCGTCACCATCCAACAAACCCAGG
>CAICTM010001802.1:0-22440 GCA_903772945.1 Seminavis robusta
AATGAACCAACGCAATCGTATCTTGAATCGTAATCTCCATATTCCTCTCATTAGAGGGTCTTGTGGTTGGAACGAGTTCGGCCTGCTCTAACGTTCTGATTGGTCGTACGCGAAATCCATTTCCACGAAAGCTGCGGTACGGCGAATTGAGAATGTGAAATCAATGGTTCGCCGTACCGCAGCTTTCGTGGAAATGGATGAAAAGCAAGCCGATTTTAACAGTTAAGAGACGGTGTGCGCACCCAGTAGAGGCTGGGGGCTCATAAATCGTGTATCACCAATCCCACGAAACGAAGGTGATCCAAAGCAATAAAGTGACCCCTGAAGCAACAATCGAAGAAATAGTAGTGTACCCAAGCCAAAACAAGCTCAAAGGGTCACTTTATCTCTTTGGTTGACCTCCGAATCGCCGCTACTGGCTTTGATGTCAAATACATGAGGAAAAGACGAGTTGCCTCTTTCGACGCTCTACATGTACTGGAGGAAGCGCAACCAGAGCGAGTTTGGAGGCCGGAGCACCCACTAGTGTTTTCTATGCAACGCCGCAGCAATCTTCTTCCGCTTGTCTACATACGGAGAGGTGGATTCGCTTCTGCAGCGGAGCGAAATCCTGCTACCACAACAACAACCATTCCTCGACGACTACACCGCCTTTGAAGCTTGCGCTTGTTGCTGCATCGGTAGTGGTAATATAGACGAATTATAGAACCCTTACTTGTATTTTAGGAGCGTCGTTTCGTTGGGTATCAGTCTCCGGAGCATCGTCATGGTGGAGGGATTCGATCCGGCGATCGATTGTTGTTGTTGTCGCTGCAGCCAACTTCGCGCCATTTCGAAAAGTGAAAAGACGCCAGCACGAGCCAAAAACGCGCGACCGCCTCCAGTTCTTCCGGGAACCGTCTCTTAAATAGATTTCACGAACAAGGGGGGAATAAAGAGGTCACAATGACTGGTTAGGACCCCGCCTCAAGCCCACCTCTAGACCGGAGCTCACCGTGCGAGGGCTCCAGTATCCTGCGAGGTTTGCTGTATCGGTGTGTCGGGTGGTTTGAGTTGCTTGTTGTGCTTTCCAAGTTCGCCGAGAGCCCTCCTTACTCAACAGTTAGTCTAGCTAGTTCAACTGTTGAAGCCAACGTCAACAACAACCAGTATTCGCCATAAGAGGGGATGAAAAGCGCTGGTTCAACAACAGTGGTCTGATGACTTGGAGGAGGAAACTGGAATTATTGCAATCGCCCTCTGCAAAGCCCAGAGATCGTTACTGGACAGGCCCGTCACTCCTCATCCTAGCCTTCCGAGCTCACGCCGTTGATGAACTTCAAACAGTGATCAAAGTACTGTGTGAATCGAGCCCAGTACCGTAGGGCAACACCACCGTATCAACTCTTACAGTGTACCACCAAGAGCGGCAGGCATTTATCTGATACTACAGAAGCTTGTGAGACCGAATGTTGCGATTAACAAGCACGCCGGAATCGAAAAGGGAGCAAAGATAGACTAGTCAGTCGGGTGATACTGGTGATGGCATGTATGTTGTGAGCGTTATACTAGTATCATTTATTAATGTATTTCTAATCTGGTGGCCTTGGTGGCAGCAATGATGGAGCTCATTTCCTTCCGAAACGTGCTGTGCACATCGCCGCTCATGTCTTCGTTGGTCCGACCGGTTGTGACCGTGCTGGCTTGAATGAATTTGCCAGCCCGTGATCGATGGCTACTCCGCCACAAGATGAGCTCGTCCGCGACACCATTGAATGCCTGTTGTACGCGTTGTCTCTGCTCCGGGCACACAATGTTCGGTGGTAGCCTTGTTGGGGAGACAATTCCCAATGAGGATTGCCGGAACGAACTTCGGGTTGCGCACGTCCATGTCACCGGCTTTGGTGGTTGGTTCTATGTGGCTTTACTTGGATGTGTTGTTTTTACGTTAGTCCTTTATTATTTTTATGCATGTGGTGTCGGTGGACTGGACCAAAGCGGCATTATCTTCGAGCTGATGGAGGCTGGTGTTGTTGGGGATGTTGAATTTATTGTCTTCTTTTTGACAGTATGATCGGTTTGCGTATAGTTTCCTCGGCATTTAACGCGATTTCTTTTGGTCGCTCACCAGATTGCCGCCGGTCCTTAAAGATTCGTCTCTTTCAGTGGCCTGATCTTAGTCTTTAGGGCAGGAAATGGTGCGGCTGTCCCTCCGACTGGTGGGTTGCCGTAGTTTTTTGTCAGTGCTGATGCTTTGTGGCCAACGCTGGGCGATTCGGGATTCACGGCTGATGGTTTGCTGGTGTTGGGTGTGGATTATTCGGCTGTGTCTGTCGAGCTACAAGAAACACGCCATGATCTTGCGGATGTCGGATTGTGCATCTCCTTTGGGATTGTCGTTGGTCCAGGGAATCATGAGGAGACCTTTTTGCATTGTGTGCGGGCGAGACACTGCGTACGCTTCATGGTGTCCGGGACGAGTCATTTGTGGCGGAGTAGATCGATACGCGGCTGGCATCATTCTAGCCGCAGCGGTCACACACGGTCGGCAACACCGAGACCTGAAGCGGTCGATGTGCCCGCCGTTTCGGCCGATGAGCTCCCTCTATGGCTGCCCCCAGGCCCCAGCTTAGCTCATCTATGATACTAGTATAACGCTCACAACATACATGCCATCACCAGTATCACCCGACTGACTAGTCTATCTTTGCTCCCTTTTCGATTCCGGCGTGCTTGTTAATCGCAACATTCGGTCTCACAAGCTTCTGTAGTATCAGATAAATGCCTGCCGCTCTTGGTGGTACACTGTAAGAGTTGATACGGTGGTGTTGCCCTACGGTACTGGGCTCGATTCACACAGTACTTTGATCACTGTTTGAAGTTCATCAACGGCGTGAGCTCGGAAGGCTAGGATGAGGAGTGACGGGCCTGTCCAGTAACGATCTCTGGGCTTTGCAGAGGGCGATTGCAATAATTCCAGTTTCCTCCTCCAAGTCATCAGACCACTGTTGTTGAACCAGCGCTTTTCATCCCCTCTTATGGCGAATACTGGTTGTTGTTGACGTTGGCTTCAACAGTTGAACTAGCTAGACTAACTGTTGAGTAAGGAGGGCTCTCGGCGAACTTGGAAAGCACAACAAGCAACTCAAACCACCCGACACACCGATACAGCAAACCTCGCAGGATACTGGAGCCCTCGCACGGTGAGCTCCGGTCTAGAGGTGGGCTTGAGGCGGGGTCCTAACCAGTCATTGTGACCTCTTTATTCCTCCCTTGGTTCGTGAAATCTATTTAAGAGACGGTTCCCGGAAGAACTGGAGGCGGTCGCGCGTTTTTGGCTCGTGCTGGCGTCTTTTCACTTTTCGAATTGGCGCGAAGTTGGCTGCAGCGACAACAACAACAATCGATCGCCGGATCGAATCCCTCCACCATGACGATGCTCCGGAGACTGATACCCAACGAAACGACGCTCCTAAAATACAAGTAAGGGTTCTATAATTCGTCTATATTACCACTACCGGTGTAGCAACAAGCGCAAGCTTCAAAGGCGGTGTAGTCGTCGAGGAATGGTTGTTGTTGTAGTAGCAGGATTTCGCTCCGCTGCAGAAGCGAATCCACCTCTCCGTATGTAGACAAGCGGAAGAAGATTGCTGCGGCGTTGCATAGAAAACACTAGTGGGTGCTCCGGCCTCCAAACTCGCTCTGATTGCGGCTTTCCTCCAGTACATGTAGAGCGTCGAAAGAGGCAACTCGTCTTTTCCTCATGTATTTGACATCAAAGCCAGTAGCGGCGATTCGGAGGTCAACCAAAGAGATAAAGTGACCCTTTGAGCTTGTTTTGGCTTGGGTACACTACTATTTCTTCGATTGTTGCTTCAGGGGTCACTTTATTGCTTTGGATCACCTTCGTTTCGTGGGATTGGTGATACACGATTTATGAGCCCCCAGCCTCTACTGGGTGCGCACACCGTCTCTTAACTGTTAAAATCGGCTTGCTTTCCATCCATTTCCACGAAAGCTGCGGTACGGCGAACCATTGATTTCACATTCTCAATTCGCCGTACCGCAGCTTTCGTGGAAATGGATTTCGCGTACGACCAATCAGAACGTTAGAGCAGGCCGAACTCGTTCCAACCACAAGACACTAACTCTAATGAGAGGAATATGGAGATTACGATTCAAGATACGATTTGGTGGTCATTCGAATTCAATCGGTCTTACTAGCTAGCTACCAACAGACCAATCTCGACAACCAAGAAGGTTAACAAGCCAAGCCATTAACCAAGAGTAACCTACATGCTAATAACTTTGCTAGCCTTCTTGGTTGTGAAGATTGGTCTGTTGGTAGCTAGCTAGCTAATGGCTAATAGCTAGCTAGTAGATTGAAGATTCGATTCGATTCGATCGAATGATCGGTGGTTTTCGTTAGAGTTGGGGATTCGAGGTGATGTTTCTTTCCTGTATGGCGAATTCAATATGTGTGTCACATGGATAGGAATGAAATCTCGATTCGTACGCCTAAATAAATCGACGAAAATAAATGTGTTTCGCGAATGCACGGAGGACACACATGGAGAATGGATAGGACCTCGACGGTGAAGGACGACAATGGAACGAATCCCAATACCGCAACAAGTTTACGATGTCGGACATTTAGTGTTCTTATGACCTTTCTGTGGCATTCAATGACTTTCTTCAAGGTCTTTGTGACTAGACAAGAATTCTGTTTGTTAAGTTCATTTGTAAGCTACTTATGCGTATTTGTCGTGCTTCAAGGTTAACGTTGCCACGTAAGTCATGTCGGACAACAATGTAAAAGACTTGTCAGAAAGGGCAGTTCTCTGAAGTGCCCTTCCTCAGAACTTCAATACACCTCACAGTTAAAGCAACGAACGTTCAAGCTGTTCCAATGATGCCTCTGTCGTTTGATTGGCCACTTTGAAGAATTCTTGTCACAGACGGACACGTTGCCCTGTCAACGAATTGCTGCGCATCATCAATCTTTTTGTTGGATTCCGTGATGCCAACATTCTCGTTTGACCTCTTTCTTGGCACACAATTCGCTCTCGCAGCTCCGTTGCAACCCTTCTCCGATTTTGACACTACGAACTATCAATCAATCTTTCTCATTATCTTGATATTACTCAAATCACATCACATCACATCACACTACAACACAATACAACAATAATGTGTTTCCCAACTGATTTCATGGTCGCCGCCCAGGTGAGAACTACTACCAACAGCAGCAACGCTACTGGCAAGAAAGCCCGTTTCGTGCACAAGAAGAAGACCGTCATCAAGCGCTCTATTAGTGGTGCAAAAAAGTCGGTTCGATTTGTGGAACGAACGACGATTGCCTACCGTCACATGCCCCGCAGTGACATGCAACACGCCTGGAACCAAGCCGCCGATATCTCCAACATCAAGACGGGCATCCGAGAGTCCATGATGGCGTTCCATCAAGTCAATGGGCAACTCCACGAACTGGATTCTGCGACGCACTGCTTTCGCGGTATCGAATCCGGGATTTCTCCCGCCATTTACAAGCTCCGCAAGCTCTGGGTCAAGACGGTTCATCAGAATGTCTTGGACGAACAACGAATCCAAAAAGCATCGGGCATTGTCGATCTCCAAAAACTCGGAGATGTTGCCCGGAGCTCGTCACAAGAATCGGTGCGATGTGCGGCCGCCATGGGAGCACTCGATGCCAAACAAGCATGAAAATGAAATGAATCGGAACATTGAACATACTACCTACTTCCTCTCATTACTGACATGATGATACAAGTGCCAACCCCACTGGCACAGCTTCATTCCTCCCCTTCCGCGATCCTCTGTTCATACATACAATCGCATGTACTAATACAAACCACCTCACAAAAAGGTACTCACTTTTCTTCTTTCTAATTAATAACAAAGCATGTAAATATAACATCTGAACACTGAACAACTACATCTATCTATCTACATGTACTAACAACTAAGTTGATAATGGCTAGCAATCATTCCAGGTGATTTGATGCTGTCAGGTACTGTACTGAAGCTTGCTATCTGATAGCTTGGCAAGCGGGATAGAAAGTTCGCTCCACTCGCACCACGTCAATGACATCATGCAATGACATGCATGTGCCGTGGGATCGAAGGTCTCCCCACACGAATCGAATCGCTTTCCGTTCATTTTTGACCGTTGGTCAAGGCAACTTCATCTCTCACTTCTTCTTCAAAAGTTGCTTTCTTTTCTCCCCACTTTGGTTGTTGATCATGTGTTGATCACTTACTTGCTTTGGCTTCCTTGACACTTACTTTCCGAAGTGGGAATGCCGATTTCCTGCGGTTTCTCGCTCGCACAGTTTGAGCTGCTTCGATCTACTAGCCTCGACAGGAACGCATATTGGAAGAGACTCAATTGTGGCTAAAGTCGCCGCTAAA
The DNA here is from genome assembly GCA_903772945.1 of Seminavis robusta. Classification (NCBI taxonomy): domain Eukaryota; phylum Bacillariophyta; class Bacillariophyceae; order Naviculales; family Naviculaceae; genus Seminavis; species Seminavis robusta. The sequence goes on from CAICTM010001802.1 coordinate 6,412, forward strand.
GGTCAAAATTTGGCTTTAGCCGCGTTTTTAGCCCATCGGTAGCTAGGCACTGCTCGAAGTTGCAAGAAGTAGCTCGGCTTCGGCTCTCTTTTAGAACTAACTTATTTAATGTCATGATCCATTCCTGAATCTGAGGAGCTGGTACTACTACTGGTAATGATAAACAGGTCCCTGCGGCAGGATGACAATGCGATTGACGTGGCCATCAGCCACTTGGCCACGGTAGGCAGCGCTCCTCCCGCCCTTGAATAGGTTTCTGCGGTTGGCTGGCACTGGCTGCCTGCTACACGTAGCCACGGCCATTGCGTCCTCGCATCATGCAGTACCGTAGCCTTGTTCGTAACCCTCCCGCCCATCCTTGCCCTGCGGTTCAACCGCAGTTTGCTTGTTCTGAAGCTGCGGAAAAGCTCAAGTTGATATCCCGCACCTCCAAAGATTGCCCGCCGTGCCCAGCCATTTATTTCATACCCTGGGTGCCTGTTGCTGCAAGCAATCAGAACCTGGCCAAAATGGCTGCATGGTAGCTACCTGTTTTGTCAAGAGATTGCTTGGCGTACCGGAGGAAATGAGAAGGATGAATGCGAAGTACTACTCACCAACCATTGATCGGCGGGTAGTACGGAACAGTATTTAGCACTCTCACTTTTTGATGCATGGCTGCGATAGCCCCTGCTGATACGGATAAAACCCAACTTCCTGCCACGAAATTTGGCTTGCAAACAACTGTTTGGTAAAACCTGCAAGCAACGGTCGCATAGGCCACCTACCGGTACGGTACCGGTAGCCAACCAGCTAAATACGAATTTTAGTCAAACCGCTACTTACCTTGGGGACCCGCGACAACTGGTACCGGTACGCAACCCAGAACGAAAAGTTGATGGAGCCTTGATTGATGAGAAGCTTCTGGTTGTGTTGGGAGCTACTGGTCGCGTCCTACTAGCACACACTAGCGAGTAGCTCGTACATTCAGCCACCTAGCCTACAAACCTATCATAGCATGCAGGGGTTCGGAGCTACGAATTCCGAACCCTCAAGGCTGTCAGCTTTGTAAAACTACCCACCAGCCGCCCTTTGCTGTGGCCCTTTGCGGTTTGCTCTCGCCTCGCGAAGCTTGAGAAAGAGCTTCCCCTGCAGATGCTTTTGGATGCAACCTTTGGTTTGGTATTTGCATTGCATCTCTCATGTGCCTTTAGAGTCCTTTTCATCCATTGATACAAGTCATTTAGAGAAGACGAACGGTCCGATTGGCGCCATGGCTTCGCTGTTAAATCTCACAGACGCAGGCAAAAGATCCAATCTGCACGTCCAATTCGCTTCACATTTTCCGTCACATGAAAAACTACTTTACCACCACACTTGCAAAGATTTCTGCTGTCTTCCCATAAAAAGAGCTTCTCTTGCATACTACTACCTCTTTATCAAAAGGTAAGTGAGAAACTTGACTGCTTTTCTCATGCTGCTCTTTTGTTGGAGATGACGCTGAGCTGCCGGGCTTCAGTTGTGAAGTTGAGAGTCAATTGACGGCGAATACATCCAAGCAGGAGGCCGTTTCAACCTCAGTTTGCTTTGAGCTCAGCCTGCTGATTGCTTCACCAATGCATCAGTTACATTGACGCTTCAGAGGCTTCTCTTTCATTGCCGTGTTCCCGGTTTGACATCGCTTGAACTGAACTTGTTGTTTTGAGATGTCAGCCTCTCACAAACTGTGACTTGTTATTGTTTCCTCTTTCAGAACACATTCATCGAAGATTGATCATGACAGACGTAGTCAAGGAACCGCCTACGTCTCCAGAAGCTGAGGCTTCTGACCGAGTGTCTCGCCGAGACGCCAGCGACCAATGGTCCAGTCGTCTTGCCTTTTATTTTGCAGCAGTTGGTGCTGCTGTTGGATTTGGTAACGTATGGCGATTCCCTGCCTTGGCAAAAACCTACGGAGGCGGAGCCTTCTTCATTCCTGTATGTACAGTGTGGCTGAAGTGCCCTGCTGTTAGTGCCAAAACTTTCAACTTAGATATACTCAATTCTTGTCCTTCAACGCTGTGTTTCAGTACCTTCTTGCCCTGTTTTTGGTGGGAATCCCCTTGCTGATCTTGGAGATTGCATTTGGTGCGTCACTGAAGCTTTCTTCTAACTGTCTCGTGTAATGCAACTATCCTCTCACACCCCCCTCGTTGCAAATGGGCAGGACAATACTGGCAAACCGGAGACGTTGGTGTCTTTGGAGGCTTCCACCGTCGTTTTGCTGGTGTTGGAGTCTCTTCCGTTGCCTGTGGCTTCATGCTGGTCACTTATTACAGTATGCTGATTGCTTGGGTGTTGCACGCTTTCTTCGACTCCTGGTCGGATGATGCGCCGTGGGACAAGCCCAATGTGACAGGTACCGAAGCTGTGGGCTATTTCTACGATCAGATCATTGGTATGGAAACTCTCAACGAGGACCTGACTCCCACTCGATTGGTCAACCCAAATGTTGGCTATACCTTCTTGGTGTGGTTCATCATCTTTTTGTGCGTTGCCTTTGGAGTCAAGACGACCGGCAGAATCACCTACGTCACGATGGGCCTTCCAATTGTTCTCCTCTTTGTCTTTTTGGGAAAAGCCGTGTCTCTCGAAGGTTCTGAGGACGGAATCAAGGAATACATTGGACGCTGGGATACTTCCGTATTGACCGAACAAGGAGATGTCTGGTCAACAGCTGTGTCTCAGATCTTCTTTTCTGTCAGCATCACGTTTGGCATCATGACAGCCTATGGAAGCCATTGCCCCAGCACTGAGCCCGTACTCGTGAATTCATTTGTCATTGCTATCAGCAATTCGGTCTTCAGTTTTCTCAGTGGCTTTGCTGTCTTTGGAGCCCTGGGTCACTTGGCCTACCTGGAAGGCGTTCCAGTGGATGATTTGGAGATCAAGTCGTTTGCACTCGTCTTTGGGAGTTGGCCCGTGGTGCTCTCACGTCTACCTGGGGGCATCCATTGGGTTAGACTCTTGTTCTTTGACCTGATTCTGTTGGGCATTGACAGCGCCTTTGCTCTCTTGGAGGCAGCGTTGACTGTCTGCCATGACACCATTGCATTTCGCAACACTCCCAAGTGAGCGCTTGCTAACAACTTTTGCTTGGTTGCCTCGCGCCCTGCAGGCTCACACTGTTCTTTACTTGCTTCTGTATGTAGATGGATCATCGCCGCATTCTTTTGTGGCCTTGCCTTTCTCTTGTCGTTGATTTATGCAACGGATGCCGGCTTGATCTTCCTCGATACCATTGATTACTGTGAGTGACTTTCACATCATTGCGGCTAGATGTTTGTTATCCGTTGCACGAACCTCACCATGTCACGACCTCCACGGCAGACATCAACTTTGTCATGTTGCTGGTAGGCTGCCTGGAATGTTTTGCTGCGGGATGGATCTACCACATTGATGTTCAGGTCGAAAAGTTTGGCGCCGTGGCTGTCTACACCTTTATGTTTACCAACTTTGGAGCCGTGGGTCTCGCATGTGGACTTTGGTTTGGCGTGGAAGACAACACCGATGCCATTTGGTCTGGATTTGTCGGAGGCGTCGTATTCTTGGCCCTTGGTTTGGTCGCAACATGGGTCCCCTTGCAACCCAAGCTGCGAGCAAGCAACAGCAGCAGTCCGTTGGAATTCTACTGGGACTTTTGCTTTGGCAACATCTTTGAACTGAAGAATCTCATTGAACCCGTGGTCGGATGGATTCCTGGACTCTGGTGCTACATGATCAAGTACTTTTTGCCGCATTTGTTGCTGATTCTCTTTGTCAACTTGGCTCAGACGACCAACGATAACGGGGACGCTGTATTTGGCCACTACGAGGGATACGTCACGAGGCCCTTTCAAGTGCTGGGAGTGTTGACGTTTGTCTTTGCCTTGGCCTTGTTTACGCTTGGCGTTGTGTTCCCTCCGCTCTACGCCCCTCTGGCCCCTGCTCCTGTGGACGGAGCAGTCGAAGGATCCACGGAGACTCCGGAAGAAAAGCTAGCTGTTCCGCAGCCTCACGAAGACCCCGAGTTTGTCACGCCTGTCCCGGAAGGAGACAAAGATGTCAAAGAAGATGACACTGGCATGGTGGAGATCGAGGCCTAATCAAAGCCGGGAACCAGTCGTTTCATCCTGCATATTGATTTGCATGTACGGTATGCACATCTGCACGAGTCCGAGGCGGGAAAGAAATCTCAACAAGGCGACCAATATCTGGTGTCGTTTGTGTGGTATCTACATGTATCTATAGTACGCGAGTCGCCAACCCGCCTCCTTGCGACTAGAAGGTTGCCCATCGGTGCAACTCGTTGGCGTTGGAATGCCAAAAAGTCGTCAAGTCCAAGTCAGTCTCTATGGTTTATTGCTTGTGAATTACACATATTTAATCTAAAACGAAACTATTTGGCAGTGTCCACCATGATCATTGTTTGAGTGTCAATACCGTAGTTGAGCATCCAGTGTCTAATCCAAGGAATGGATGATGTGAGCCCTTTCTCGGTTGCTAGCTAGTAGATAGAATAGAACATAACATAACACGTTGCCCTGATGGTGCTTTGGGCCTGTCAGAAGCCTATCTTGGATCCTGAATGGGAGACGTTTGTATCTTTCCCGGAAGATTGACAAGTGGACAATCCGATTTGTCCAAAAGATCTTTTTGGTTGTTTCGCGGAGGCGGCGAGGTGATCGCGCCTTGACGTCATCTTGAGTGATGCAAGTGAGCTTACTGTCGTCATTTCAATAGCCGTTGGCAACCGTTTTCCTTACTGAAACTCTGGGCCTGGCGGGCGTTGCTCGCACCTCTGCTAAATAAAGTTTTTAAAAACCTGGGCCTTCTAATCGCTGTAGGGTGTCGCCACGACACCTGCGCGCGTTCAGAGGGACGATGGCCTTTTTTTCTGAGGAAACGCTTGTGAATGAAGGATTTTCCGGTGGAAAGGACAAGCACACACATCTGCGACGGTTGCCCACATACAACAACTCCAAGGTCCACGGTTGTGTGAGGAGTGTTTTGTAATTTAATTTGAATGGAGTAGTAGCTTTCGAGTGATCTCTCGCTCTTTTTGGATTGTGTCTCTTTACAAAACAAAAATCATGACGACGACACTCCGTCAAAGCGCCGACGATTGGAGAGCGACAACAACTTCTTCTTCCATGCGGAGTGACTTTTCGGCGCCAGTAGCCAACAAGCAGCGTTCTGTAGTATCATTGGCCGCCTCTCATCAATCTCGACCAGTCCAAGTGGCGACGGCAACTCTCAGTAGTAGTAGTGAAGGAGGAGGAGTCGCACCGCCAGAGCATCGCATGGATCGACGATTGTCCATTTCTTCGGTGGCATCGTCATCGGCTTCGCAAATTCCGACGACTAGTGCTAGCATTACAGTCAAGACAGGACGACCGCCCCGATTCCGACGCCGACGCAGCAGCAAAAAGAACAAAATGGCCAACAGTGTCATGGTCAAAGGAGGTCCTCCCGAAAATGTCATGCAATGGCTGGAAATCTGTTGTCCCAATGATGTGCTTCCCAAGGTGCTCGCCTTTTGTGGACCTCAAATGACAGCTACTTTGATGGCTACCAATCGATACTGGTTCCATTTGATTGCTCACAATGACGGAATTTGGAGAGGACTCTGTGAGGGATTGTACAAGGTATGTCGTGCTCTTTCTTTTTGTTATATTTAGAAGCGTTGCTGGTTTCTATCTATCTAGTTAACTAACCAGAATTCTGGTCACTCTCTCATTTTGTTTATTTTGGAATATTCCAGTGGAAAGAAGGACAGGATGAAATGCCCGAGTCCTGGAAAGAATACTACCGGTTGCATCCTTGTGTCCCCATCGATTACCCCACCATTCCCAGAGCCATGGCGATTGTGACCAAGAAGAGATCCAACAACCACCAAAGTGTCTCTCAGTACATTCGCCCCGTGGCATCCAAAAAGGAACAAACACAATCTGTAGAGATTCTCTTGCGACCTGGGAAACATGTCGTCAAGGAATCGTTGGTCGTCACGGCGGCTCCCAATGTCACGGTCACACTCAAAACCATGGAACTACCAAAGAACCGATTTTACTCGCCAAAACTAGCGTTTGCCGAACAACAACAGGCTCAGTCGTCACCCGAACCAAAATCCAAAGGTCGAAACAGTCCTCTGCGACAGTATTTTCTCGGATGCAAGTCGGCTGCTTCGGCGGTTCCAGGAAATTTGTCCAGTGATGCCGAGCATATTAGCTTTGATGATTCGGAAACATCGGAACAGTCACTCGTGTTCCTTAACCAAAACAACAACAACAATGACGGCCATCGCGGCAGTCTCAGCATTCAGGATACCCACCGCATCCAAATGTTGGCCACCTCACCGTCCATGACTCCGCCCCAGTACCCAGAACGGGCGACTCTTGTTTTGCGCACGCGCCGTCTGAATGAACCGGTCGTGCGGATTCGTCAGGGAGCATTCCGACTGTGCAAAGTGGACCTGGTACATGCCAGTCAGGGAGTCGATATTTGGAATGGCAATGCCGCCATTCAGGTCCAGCCTCCCATGGGAGCCGACAATGTCCCGGAACCGGTCGTCCCCAAACCATCGGCACTCCTCGACCATATCGCCATTTCGTCCAAATCGGGACGTGGTGTTGTCTGTCTGGATGGCGGTACAGTCGAGCTGGAGCGTTGCATGATTCACGATTGTGCCGCCACGGGCTTGTACATTGGAGGACCGGGCAGTTCTGCGTATGTGACCCACACGGATGTCATTCGCAATGGCATTGGGAGTCGTCTGCCACCGTCCACTCGAACACCGCGCGTGACATCGGGGCACTCGGGAGTGTACTTGGAGCAGGGTCTGGCGCAGATTTCCGAGTGCAACATTTCCAGCAATCATTTGACCGGGATTAGTGCCGTTTCCTTTGAGAATGCCATTTTGAAATTATCAAAGTCGGATCTGGTGGCCAATGGCAATGGTAATTTGGAAATGCCTCCTCCCGGGACATTGTCTTATGACAAGAGTGACATTGCCAAAGACAATAACCTGGCATCGGTCGGACGGCCGTGTTTGAGATCCAATTTGGAACTTCCTGCTCGTATCCGTCCACGTGCTTCGTTTTGAAGGACAACAAAGGTAGTGACACACCAAAAGACTTTCAAGGATAAGAGAGGAGATTTGAGAGAGGCAGGAGACAACATGGTGTCTTTGGCTTTGTACTGGTGGCATGTTACTGAACGGACTGATTCGATTCGTTCAGTAAGAGGCAACCATTTTAGAAAACGTAATAATTAATAAAGAGGAAATAACTTTTCTTTTTCGTTGAGAAAACATTTACGCCATTGCAGACTGGCTAGCTAGCCAAAAGCGTACATGTAACCGGTACGGTGCAGTAAAAGTAGACTAGTATTGCGCTTGGGTCCGGATAGCAGCAAGCTGAGAGGCAAACAGCCACCCACGCGGTTGGTACCGCACTACATACCGTAGCTAAAAAAACAATGCTGCAGTACCGATTCCAAGCCTGGGGCAGTCTTCTGTGCACATGGTGGTAGGCTTCATGGTGTCCAGGGTTGCACCCGCATTGTTGATGGCTACATTGAATTAGACTACATAAGTTTTCTTTTCTTGAGTTCCCATACTGTTGCTTCCCATTACTGTAGTTGCATGTAGCTACTCTAGCTAGATGTTGTATGGCATAGTGTCGTACTAGTACCCTAAAGTGTCATCCACAGACTTTTTTGCTTGACACAAAGAACACGAGCAAATGACCTGTGGCATGGCAACCATAGCTCAAATCTCAGCAGTGCGTGTACAGCCAAATCCTTAGATAGCAGCCAATAACGGTGTCACATCCTCTCATGGGGCCAGTGAGTGTGGCCAATGGGCAGACTACTAGACTTTGGGAAACACCTGGGGCCTTGGCTCCTTATGGGTTGTTCTCAAGCCCTTCTGGCCTGAAACAGTCAACTGACTTTTTGAGTTTTGTTTGTTCTTTGACATGATAAAAGAAATTCTAGCTAGCCTGCGTTATTAATCCTATTCTGTATATTATGTATGTTCACGTTCTTCCTCTCGCACTCTACTATATGGTTTTTTCTTTTTGTTCATTTTGCTCCTGCGAGGAAGTTGTTTTTCTTGTTAGCTTGTTGTTCAAAACAATACTGGAGATGATCTCCTGTCGGGTACCGGAACTGCTGCTGCCCGACTGTCCGTGTTGACATGACTCGAGACAATGGATTGCCAAACCAGATCGGTGACACTGGACGCTACGACCCGATACTCCAAGGGTAGATTGTAGATAATGGCATTGGCAAAGGTCCATATTTTGGCATTGGCCACAAGCAGACCTCCCAGTTTGTCCTGAATCTGCTGTGGAATGTGCACGTGCAAGTCTTCTTGTTGCGGTTGTTGTTGTTGTTGTTGTTGCTTGGGAGGAGAAGTTTCTGTTGATTCTTCCTCCATACTCTTGGAGAGTAGAATGGGTACGGGTATATCCCACAAGGCAAATACCACTGGAGACGCCAAGAACTGATCCAAGAGAATGGAAAGGATGGTGGTACCAATGATAATGGCGGTGGCCTGTTCTGGCAGTGATCCACTGGTCGATGATAGTACCAATTCGTCGGTACTGATACCTCCCAGACTCGTGAAGGGCATAACTGCCGATTGGGTAATCTCATCGGCCAATCGGAACCAAAACAACCAGATGAGTCCTCCACCCAATCCCTTGATGATGAATCGACGGTTGCGCTTGGTATCAAAGTTGACTATTTGTGGTAGCCACTTGCTCCTCTTCTCTTCTTCTACTTGTGGTGGTCCTTGTTCTCTACCCTCCTTGTGCTGGGCAATGGCATCTCCCAGCCCTGACAAACAACCCGAAGTAAAGGAAGACGTTACCAATGGATACTGCGCCAGCATTTCATTGTATCCATCAGCCAATTCCATTGCTGCCAGATTGTGTCTTGTAGCAGTACTTGCGGCGGCTACCTTTCCATTGGCGTTGATCGGAGGAGGGCTCACAAAGGCATCCACAACGCCGCCTTGGAACAGCAAGCAATTCAACAGCACCCATTTCTGCGCTGAAGCAACCATGTCCAATGATGGGTCAGGCCACAAACTAGAGAGAGCGAGAGAGAGACTACTGCAAGAGACAACAACGAGGCTACTAGCTTGAAAGGTACTACAGGTTGGTGCGAAAGTGTGAGAATTCCATCATCCATCATCCAACATCCATCACCATGGTCACAGCTTCCCATCACAGCTTAAGTCCCGCCTTGTTGCATGGAAGTGCCTCTCCAGAAATTCTTTCGAACTTTCATTCTTGCTTTCTGACATCAGTGGCGTCAAATTTTGAGAAGAAATAGCCCATCCACCAATCAGGGACAAGTATCGGGCTGACAATGACTTGCACTTGAACAGTACTTGCACATTCAAATGATGGATGAACCTGATTGGATGATGGAGTTTGGCTGACTTGGTGCCGTTTCACAACTCAATTTCACCTACCGGTAGCTATCTGAACTCTACTAGCTACTACGGTCACTGTTGAAATTATACAATATTATTGCCATTTAAAGTTCTGATGCTCTTTTCTCTCAGAACAAACCTTGGAGGGTGCGAATCTTCGACTGTCACTTGACTCGACTCGACTGTCACTCTGCTAGCTAGTACCGGTACCGGTACCGGTAGAAGGCTTCAGTGAGCTAGCTATTTTTCCCGGCATCTCGAGTGCTGCAACGTCCAACTCCAAAGATACATTTCATCACCATGATGCTTTGTCTAGACTCCCTCCTGCCGCCTCTGGCATCTACATGTTGTATACTGCTGTCCTTCTTGTTGGTGACAGCATCCGCCAAGAACATGAATGGCGTTTCTGGCCAATACAAAATTGCCAATGGTCTCTCGTCATCGTCGTCATCCGCTCAACAGCAGTACTCGACTGACTATACCGCCGAGTACTTTGAAGTCTATTCGGCCGTGATCAAGACACGATACTCGGAGGTCTTTTGGGCTTCCATGCCACCCGTTCCACTACCGCATCATGTCGTGGAGCGCTTTCGGAATAAAACCATGGCCGTGGTGGGCTATGAAGTCGATCAAGTCCATCGAGACGATACTCCCGTCCCCATTACACACGCGTACAATCATCACTATTGTTCTTGGTTGGTCAATTCCAAACGAGCCAAACTCGTCAAAAAAGCAGCATCGGAAGAAATCATTCGCGCTGGATTGACCCATGGCAGTGACGAACACTGGGCCACCCAACTGCTCATGGACGATGATGATAGAACGGGTGGTGGTGGGGATCCCATGGTTCAATTCTTTTCCGAAGGTTAGTAGTGCCTTACTAGCGCAGATGGTTGTGAAGTGTGTTGCCCACAAACTTATCTTTTTGCATTCTATGTGTTTCCCTTACTAGGCAACGGTGGAGAAATGCGACTGTCGTACCACGGCTATCCCAAGGGATACGCTCAATTGATTGCGTCTCCGGATACCTTTCATTTGCAACCCATGCAGATTGACACTTGGAATCGTGCTGAACCCACTGCCAAGTTCCAGCCGGGACCTTTGCCTCGGAGATCCCGTATTCCCCCGACGGCCGGATATAGTGGTCTCTTGGAATGCCCCTGCAGCGATCGCATTGTCAAACAGTGGAATATTAGTTATCATTTGCTGCAACAACAAGAACAACAAGACAACAGCAACAATGATAATCACTGTGACGATCCCGTCCAATCACAAGCCGAATGTTGGGCCAGTGCCGAGCAGGTGACCAAGGGATCTGTCTTTCGACACTTTTCTTCCACGGGAAATAATAGTTCCATGGCCATGAACAAACCAGTGGGATGTAGTCTTGTGCAACATGCCAATGGAACTGTGGATGTCTTTTGGAACCACAACAAGACCTCCACGGCTGCAGAATCCAGTGACATTCGAGAGGCATCTTCTTGGATGTTGCAGAGCCGCACTCGCCTAGAAAATGACGACAATCTTCACAGTGCTGTTGCTTCGACTGTCATTGAGGCAGACAAGGTTGCCTATGCTGCCGGCGCCATCAACATTACCGTTGCGATACAGAATTCAAATGCCGACGATGCTGTGATCATTATGCTGGTGGGACCTCCGGACAAATGGTTCGGAGTGGGGTTCGGTAGCCACAGCATGTGTCGACATGCGCAATCCGATCAATGTCCGGATGGAGGACCCTATGCCATTATTGTAGAGGGTGATACTGTCCAAGAGCGTCAATTGGGAAATCATGGACCGGGTACAGTCCTTCCTCATGACGACGACCGTACGTGGAAAGTTCATCGCAATGACATTGTGGGCGGCAATCGAACCGTTGTGGTGACCAGACCACGACGAGGTGCCGTCTTTTCCTTTGATGATGTGGACGAGAAAAGCCTGCCCATTATCATGGCGCGAGGCTGTAATATGACATTTGCCCAGCATTGCGGCCATGGCCCTGGTGACTTGCAATTCCTACGTCCCGAAACAACCAATGAAATCTGTCGATCCGGCATTGAAGGGACCATTCAGAATCGAAAGTTTCGTCAAGAGGGCCGGTGTCCCAGCTTTCCAAGAGGCGACTTGAAACAGCATCGCAATCCAACTTGTGAGATTGAAACCTATCAGGGTGGGCTCTATTGCTGCAACCATGGACAGTCCTTGTTGGATCATAATCAGAGCATTCCATGGCCTGATCAGTATCTGGAGTACCAACTCAAGTTTCGATTCTACTTTGAAGAATACATGCCAGTTGCAGCTCCTGCTGATGCTGATGGTCAAATTGAACAAAGTCAGGAACTATCAACAACTGCCACCGAAGAAGAAGAAGGATCTGACCACGGGCCGTCTCACCAAAACTTGGTCCGTCTGATTTGGGCCACTGAAGGCAATGCAGGGGAATACGACATTGCCCAATGCAGCAACAATACACCTCCTTCTCAATGCATCCATGTCATCACGTCCCGGTTCAGCGTCCGAGACTTGCTGCATGACTGTGGAACACACAAGGATGCCTCCTTTTGCACTGGAATTGGCAGTACCAATGCCACCCTAACCGCCGGTATCAATCTCATTTTTGCATCGGCTCATTGTCATGCCAATTCCTGTCTTTCCATGGAATTGTACCACGCCAATACTGGCCAGCTGCTCTGCCGAGTGGAACCAATCTACGGGCAGTCAGATGACGGACATGGCGCCTATGGCGATGAAAGAGGGTACCTTGCTTTGCCTCCATGCCTCTGGGGAAGTCCCTCGGAAGGCTTGCCAGAGCCCTTTTTTCTGCCCTTGGACGCCGAGCTGTTGAGCATCAAAAGGAACAACAATACACTCCCTCACACTGGGGAAATGTCGTTGTGGCAAATGCGAGGCATTGTAATCCCAAAGTAGGGATCCTTGCTCAGTGTTGGGCCAAGTTGAACATGGGGCGAGGGCATGATGTCATCGGGCAAGCACAAATCAGCGATTGATGCGCATACTACTGTAAAACTACATTCAAGACGAAGCCAGAAAAAAATATTGTCTGAATCGGTTACGTTTGATTGGTCTTTGTACATTATGCATTGCAGGCGGTTGCAAGGAGCGAGTCTTTTTCATCGTTTTTGATCTGTACATGGCGCTCACCCAAAAGGCCTTCAGGCGGGGCGAAGAAACGTCTAGGCAGCAAGGGCCATTCCAGTGCCTTGAGCGCCCTTCCGAGGATAGCTACGCCCGTTTGGTGCTGGTGTTCGAACTGGATCGCGAGGACGATAATATTGCCTTGGTCCTGCCGACTTGGGGGTTGGGGCTGCTGTCATCATGAGATCAAGGCTGGATCGTCGCGTGGACCTTCTGTAACCAGAGGCGTGTACTTTCTTGCGCATATCTCGTTGGATTTCCATGTTTCGTTCCCAGAGGAATCGTTCGTAGTCATCGCTGTCGTAAAACATGTCACGGATAGGAAGGCTGTCCAAGGACGGGATGTAGTGCACCGTTGCCAGGGCATCCTCTTTGAAAGAGACCCGCTTGAAAACTTGATCATTGATGTGGACAGCTACCATCTTGCTTGTGAAGAGAGCGTTTGTTTACGTTTAGAGAGAATCTGATGCTTTTGTGAAACCTGGAAAGGATTTTATGCATGGGAAACTTTGGTGTCTGAGAAAAAGGTGGTCATCCAGGTCCCAGCAACGCCGACAAGTTAATAATTAGAAGCTTCAACTTGCTTTTGTTTACTGCCCTTTGGTTGTTGCAGTTGTATGGTTGTATGTACAGAGTCTGTTGTCTGATTACCTATGACTACAATGGTAACACTGCCTGTCGTCGGTTCGTTTCAAGATGTCTTTTTATCACGCAACTTTCGAGCGGCAGGTTCTCCCACAGCACTCTCATATTAAAAACATAGAACGCAGGTGCAGCTGGAGAGGAACCATTCGGTTGGGGTTGTCAGCCATTTAAGGATTCATACTTTGGTCTTACTGCAGGTGCAGCGATGTGCAGCGATGAAAGAAAAGTGGTGCAACTGGGTGCATTCGCAATTCGCAACAAGGAGAGAGGATCATGAACCTGAATGAGTTTCAAGATGGACATTGAAGTCACATAGAGGAAGAAAGGAAGGTGCTTCAACACCCTTGTAACCCCAACTTGCTGTTACTCGGGAAGTACTCGTGCATGTACCGTAGCAGCTGGACTTCAAAACTGTGGTTCACTTGAGGTCGACGTCCGGGCTTCGGTTCACTCCCTTTTCCAGTGTAGCTACCACGGTACTGAGTAGAAGATAGATGTGACCGATGTCGACCAGTCAAATCAACAAGCTCGACATTCTCTTTCAAGGCTGCTCTATTCCCTTTGTGTCACATTGCCCGACTACCACCACGATGAGCAATGAGAAGTACCACTCCTGAAAACACCGTCGTCAAAGCGAAGGCATCCCTCGTCCCAATGACACGAGAGAGGACGCGTCTGGATGTGCCGCGGCTCCGAAGCAGCCAACAGAGCTGGAAACGTCCACAAATCCTCGTGGATATGCCCTTCTTCCACGCTCGCAGAACACGCTTTTGCCGCTATCCAGGGCGAATTCACAGAAGCAACAGCAACTAACTTATGCCATCGCTGAGATGCTACAGATTGTAAAGTGCTCGGTCTCAAGCGTTACGGACCTGCGCTTGCTTTAGGTAAACATTTATCCGTTCCTGCGAAGTTCGCTTTAGCTCTGTAAGAGTTCCTGCGTTGGTGACCTGTTGATGGTTGCCAGCATCGGACCTTACCACGAACGAGGCATGACCTGCAAGGCGGTTTGGAGGTTGCTTACAATGTTGTTGGTATGATCACTTCGCTAACCATTTGAGACTTTCCTTCGTAGATCATACGATTTCTTTCGCTGCTCCTGCTTCCGTAGAGCATGCAATGATGCTGATAGTAGTATCAGATATACAATCACTTGGCTATCCATTTGAGACGTCCTTGGTAGCTGTTCCAGCTCCAGTCTGTCTTGGTACATTCATTTATGCTCAAGCAGTTCAGCACTGCGAGGTTTTTGCAATTCACGTATCGTAGCTGTGTGTCGCGGACAAAAAGCATGCATTCTGGATTCTATTCATACGTCGAAACTCAAGCAATGGTCCTTTGATTATAAAAATCCGCTTGTGGGAAAGTCGTTTGCATACGCCAGCCCGTACAAGAACCGGATGTCTGCTGCATGCTCGGTTGTACCCGTACCAGTACTACGGTAGTACCGGTACGCTCTTCAAAAGATTCTTGTGGGAAAGTAAGATTTCGACGTCGCGAGTTGACCAGTACCGGTGGTACTAATATAACACAGCCGATGACACAACCGGTGAGGACGTCTGCGATTTTGTTTTTGCATGCTCGATACCGGTAAGCCCCGCATGGACGGTTTTCCGTCTCCAAGCAAGGTTTGTCTGGATGGTACAACCAACGTCGCACACTCCTGACTGCTTGGATCTTTGCTTCATATCTTTACCAGTACACACAAAAACGGAGCCCACAAAAAACGGAGCTCACAAAAACAAAAACAGCCCACAAAACGAAAACAACCCAACACAATCCAAGCAATACACCATGTTTAAGCTAAAGTCAGCAGGAAGCAGCAGCCGATCCATGTTCAAGTTCAAGCCACTAAAGATGTTGCTCAGTCGAAAGAAGAAAAAATCCACCAGCATTGACAAAGAGGACCCAACAACGTCAAGTAGTGAAAGCAGCAATCATGGTTATATTCTCACAAGAAGCAGAAGTGAGACGCCTCCAACACCAACAAGCGAGACTCAGAGCTGGAAGACTGACCTAGTTCGTGCCTTTCTGAAGAAATGGAACCAACATGACATGGATGGTGCCAGAGAAATGGTTACCAACGATTTTGCCATTGGTTTTGCAGCAGCAGACAACATGGAGATGGACTATGATGAATATGCTGCCGAGGCCAAGAAAATCTATGATGCCTTTCCAGACTTTCACTTTTGTTATGATTCCATCGAAGAGCGCAAAAATGATGGAGTAGTTGTCTTGCACAACTTGATTGTCAAGAACGTTACAACCCAGCTCCATGCATTTGGCCAGCCCGCATCATTATTATCAGGGACGAGACACGATACTATTCCCGAAACACTCTACTTTCACTTTGAGGATGGAAAGATCTGCAAGCAAATTGTTGCGACAGAAGAAGATGAAACGAAGGGTTCTCTAGGCTCGTATACAGAGATGTTTCTCTGTTTCAGTCTACCCGTTGATTTGGCCTCTGCACTCAGTTCGATGTAGCCCTTCAGTGCACGGACGAGCCATTGGTGACGAGGAGTGGCCAGCCAGTGAAGGCATCACGGAACAAGTGTAGTAGTAGACATTGCATAGTAAGAAAAGAACGTACCAAAAGTGCTTGCAGGACCCTTTGACATACAGCTTTCAGCTCGTGTTGATCGATACTGCTTGCTTGCTAGCTACATCTGAACTCTGCACCACTATTAGGCGGCAGGATCCCCATTCAGCAATCTGTTTTTCCCATTGGCCGATCTAGATCCAGCCAACAAATGGTATTTTCCCATTACAAGATCTAATATCTA
>CAICTM010001803.1:0-22437 GCA_903772945.1 Seminavis robusta
CTTCTTGAGGATTTGCTCTGCTTTGATGAGTCTCCTGATGAGGTCGCGCTGTCGCAGTATCTTTGGTATCTTTCTCGTTCCAGAGGCCAGCCAAGCTGCTGGACATCATACCGGTACCGCAGACTGTCCAGACCTCCCAGCGGTCGCGCCTGGAAGGAAAGCTTCCAACTCCCCACCGGCAGCTACCGGTAGCTACCAGCTACTAGTAGGTTGCAGCAAAAGGGTGGGATGCACCGTAAACACCGTGGTACAGTACCTATGAGTGATCTTGAAAAGTCCAGCGAGAGTCAAGTCATTTCTTGCATCATTGTCAATCAAATTCTCATACTTCAATCGATTTGGCCAAGGCGCTTCGCTAGACAGGACCAGAACGAAAAACAATAGGCAATGGTATTGAGAAGTAAATGTTCCACGGATCATTGGCTGGAAGGAAATTACTACACAATAGTAATCTATCATCGCTCAGTTTTGCCCTTGCTCCCCGTCTCCAACAGTCACTACAACGAGAAAAGCTCCGGATGGGCTTGGCGAGTTTCCTTGGCAACGCGAATGGCAGCATCTTCCCATGTTTCTTGTGGTTCATAGTCCAACAATTCTTTTGCTAATGAATTGTCAAATGTCATTTCCTTGGTGCAAAAATCCATGACCAAGTCAAAAGGCAATCCCGGCGTGGACTCTTCATCGGGTGCACGGAACAGCCCCTTGACTGTTTTCTTGGCGCGATATCCATGTGCCATCGCAACCGCGTCAGAGGCAGGCAATTTGACCACTTTCCAGCCCAATTCCTGGGCAAACAACTCTATTGTTCCAGGGACCGTGGCAGCTTGATCATTCTTACTCTTGGTGGTACAAATGGCTTTTCCACCGACGGGACTATCCGTGACATCCATCTTGTCCGAAGCCGATCGAAAAGCGACAGCCAAGTCATGTGCAGACACGGTGTCAATCAATCTAGGAAATTGGATGGAAATGACTTGGCCGGGTCGTTCCAAAATGTGTCGCGTGCTGTAATCTCCCGGTCCGGCCATGACCGAACCCAAACGGAGTGAACATGTCTGCAAATTATTGCCGTTGTGTGCCTGTAATACCAATTCTTCTCCTTGTCGTTTGGTCCTGTCATAGGCAAACTTGTAGGTGTCCCAGTCGGGCAGGGGTACTTGTTCGGTTTCTTCCTTGTGCTCTATAAGGTGGTTGGTGACGGCCATGGAGGATGCATAGACTAGTTTGGGCACTCCCACTGCTTGACACGCTGTAATCAGAGTTTGGACTCCTTCCACGTTGGTGCGACGCAAGGCAGCGGCAGATCCATTCAATACATCGGGTGTGACCAGTGAGTAGACGGTTTCGGCATTTTTCAAGGCGTCGTGTAGCATATCAGTAGAATTGCTGGTAGAAAGATCGCAGTGGGCATACTCAATGGATGTGGGATGAACCAGACGACTGGCAGCCGCTTGAGCCGATGGGGCCAAATCCAGGACCCGCACTTGTTTGCCATGTGCCAGCAATTGCTGTTGCAGACATCGTCCCATGCCACCCAGACCACTCACTATCACATGCACTCCTTGAGACTTCGCCATGATTTCGTACTTTATTACAACGAACTCAAAAGCAACTAAATGTGCTCTCTTTCTACCGGTATTTTGGAGTAGTACAGTGTAGATACCAGGTAATAGCTGTCCACACGTCCCAACCCTGCTCACAAACTTGTCATCGTTCAGCGGCATTCATCATGCCAGCATGCGATCTGGCTGGATGCAGTTGGACTTCGAAAGAATGAAGCTGGTCTACGACAAGAGGGTTGGGGAGATGTTGGATCTCGTTTCTCGCCATCTCAACCAGAGATTCCAAGAGGCCAGCCAAGCTGCTGGAAGACTACTCCGTTTCTTCCAATTCATCAAATCTTGCCGGCCTTGGATAAATCAGATAGATGATCTGGCTGATCAATTGAGTGATTGATTGAATCATTCAACCGATGTACATGTACGGGTAGCCAAGCCCCCTTGCTAGAACGGACCACAACGAAAAACAATATCGTAATGGTAAAATGAGAAATTTTCCACGGATCATTGGAAGGAAATTACTACGCAATCTACATGTAATCGCTCAGTTTTGTCCTTGCTGCCCGGCTCCAACAGTCGCTACGACGAGAAAAGATCCGGATAAGCTTCACGGCATTCTTTGGCAATGCGAATGACAGCATCTTCCCATGTTTCTTGTGGTTCATAGCCCAACAATTCCTTGGCCAATGAATTGTCAAATGTCATTTCCTTGGTGCAAGCTTCCATGGTCAAGTCAAAGGGCATTCCCGGGGTGGACTCTTCGTCGGGGGCACGGAAGAGCCCCTTGACTGTTTCCTTGGCTCGATATCCATGAGCCATGGCCATCACGACAGAGGTAGGTAATTTGACAAGTTTCCAGCCAAACTCTTGGGCAAACAACTCAATCGTTCCAGGGACTGTGGCGGCTTGATCATTTTTGCTCTTGGTGGTAAACAGGGCTTTCCCACCGACGGGACTATCCGTGACATCCATCTTGTCCGAAGCCAATCGAAAGGCTACGGCCAAATCTCTTGCCGACACGGTGTCAATCAATCTTGGAAATGGGATCGAAATGACTTGGCCGGGTCGTTCCAGGATGTGTCGCGTGGTGTAATCTCCCTGTCCGGCCATGACACTACCGAGACGGAGTGCACACGTCTGCAAATTGCTATTACTGTTGTTTGCCTGTAATACCAATTCTTCTCCTTGTCGTTTGGTCCTGTCATAGGCCAACTGGTAGGTGTCCCAGTCGGGCAGAGGCACTTGTTCATTTTCTTCCTTGTGGTCGAACAGCTGGTTGGTGACTGCCATGGAGGACGCATAGACTAGTTTGGGCACTCCCACCGTTTGACACGCTGTAATCAGAGTTTGGACTCCTTCCACGTTGGTGCGACGCATGGCAGCGGCAGATCCATTCAATACATCGGGCGTGACCAGTGAGTAGACGGTTTCGGCATTTTTCAAGGCGTCGTGTAGCATATCAGTAGAATTGCTGGAAGAAAGATCGCAGTGGGCATACTCAATCGATGTGGGATGAACCAGACGACTGGCAGCCGCTTGAGCCGATGGGGCCAAATCCAGGACCCGCACTTGTTTGCCATGTGCCAGCAATTGCTGTTGCAGACATCGTCCCATGCCACCCAGACCACCCACTATCACATGCACTCCTTGAGATGTCGCCATGATTCCGTATTGCAACTACAGTAACTCAAAAGCAACAACGAAGTGTGCTGTCTTCTACCGGTATACTCTGGAGAAGTAGAAAGCTGTCCCAACCCTGCTCACAAACTACTAGCTAGTATGTCATCTTTGATGACGTACCATGGCATTCATCAGGACCCAGCACCAACGATCCGGCTGGTTGCTGGTGGACTTGCACAAAAGCAACAGCTGCTTCGAAAGAATGAGGCGTGTCTGCGATAAAAGGGTTGGGGTTATTGTTGGGATCTTCGTCGCTCCTCCCAACTCCAAAATCTTCCCTTGCCACACCAGATGATGATGATGTAATGCTACGCCTTCCAACAGAGGTATCATCCACTTTTGCCAGCTAGCTGTATCCAAAATGAAGAAAGATGGGCAATGAATTGTCATCATGGCGGGAGTGTTTGTCAGAGTGGTGGGAAGGAGGAAAGGAGGAGGAAGCAGAAAAGCCTCCAAAAGATCTGAGACCACCCTTGTCCGAGGAAGAGAAGCAACGATTGATGGAAGAATTGAAGGGACTGGCCGCCGAATGTGGATTTGAACACGTCCATCAAGCGGATATTGCCATTGGAGGCTTCTTGCATGTACTACAAAAGAGTGAACACATGGACGGAGATACCGTTGCGTATATCGTCGATTCCATTCAAGGTGCCGATGATGCCATCAAGCAGTACGTCGAGGTGGCCGTGGTACAGAAACTCACCAAGAAGTTTCTAAATCCACTGAGACTGGTGAAGCTGACCAAGGCACTACTCAAAGTCTACAAGGCACAACGTTTTATCAAACGATTGAAACGACCCGACAAGGATTGCATGCATACTGAAGATGTTGTCCGAGTGCTCCAAAAGGTACGGGTACCACAAGAAGCCATTGAACTGTTTTTGGGCGGATTCATTGCCTTTCTTGGGATGAATTTCAATGTGCAAGTTGGGGATATCTTGTGTCTTGCAGAAGAACAGGAAGAAGGAGCTGGAGACGACACAGACACCAAAGAAGGATTAGGTATCGAGGATGTCACGGATGAAGCCACTGAAGAAGACGGTGGAATGGAAGAAGAAGAGGCAAAAGACAACGAAAAGGATGCAGACTTGGTTCCAGGTAAGGCAACAACAGAAATGACCGAAGGAAGAGATCAGGTAGGTAGAACAGGAAATGGAACAAGGAGGCACAATCGACAACAAACAAAAGGAGGAATCAACAGAAACCACAGAAGGAATGGATGAGGCCAATGTAGACAGACCAGAGGGCGCACCCCAGAAAGAAAGCACAACTGAACAATAAGGAAAATGGAGAGATGATACGCAGAATTGGGTAAAGCAACAGAAACCATGCAGCAGACTCTGAAAGATGAGGAGAAAAAGGAATGAAACCATCCATATGCCCACCAGCTAAACTGTTGATAGCCCAACTATCAAACTTGCTGGGAAGGCTGTGGTTACTTCATAACATGACATAGCATTACATAACATTCATTTATTTATTTAGTACAGATAACCTAGCACGGCAGAATGATGTTCTCTTTGCTTTGCTTACTGCAATGAGATAGGGAGAAGTCCTGACAAGGCTTGATTCACAAGATCCACAATACGAGGCTCCAACCTGTTGACCACACTGTTGAGCAAGAAAGCATCAAAGGAATCACCCAAAGCGAAGGTAGGAATAACAGTTCCACCAAGTTCGATGCCAGCATCAATGGATCCAAACTCCAAGTTGAAACTTTCGAATTGTGCCGTGGTGATTTCAGTGGTTGATGTCATCAAGATTAAATTGCCTGTATCCCCTCCCAATGTCATGGACGCTTGCAATGAGGGACTCTGGAAAGTCGTGATTCCTGTCACCTTTTGTTCCAGAGGGATGCCACAGGCTTGTGCTCTAAACGTGACACTGGTTTCAGCTGTCAAGTCTTCCAATGTGGCATTGACCAACCAGGTTCCATTCCATGTTGCTGATGGACCCGCGAGGATATTTTCCATGCCAACATTGATGGTTTCACTTCCTGGTACCATTTCCAAGGCATTGACTTGGATGGAGCTTAACCCTGTAATGTACCCAACTCCATAGGTAATTGATGCAGAGCTTCGGCAAGTGACAATGCCGTTCGGTGGGAGAGCCAGTTCCAATTCTTCGGTCTGAATAGTTGTTTCTTCTCCTAGATAAATTGGATCAAAGTTATTTCCCAAGACGGTCTGCAAGAGCACATCAATTTCTGGTGCAAGATAGGTGCTAATGAGTGCATTGAGCAATTCAGCATTGATCAACTGCATGTTTCGAGTTTCCTGTTCTTGGTTTTGTTCCTGGACTGCAGTGCTTCGAAGGTGGGCTGCTTGTGTAGTGGAAGCGGCAGCTGCTAGGAAAGAAAGGAGCAAGGCAACTTGGGAGAAGGTCTTCATGGTTTATTGTTTGTTTGGTTGGTTGATTTAGTTTGTGAGCTTGATTGATTTGTGAGCTTTTCGTTGGCACTGGTAGCGTGCTTCAATGACATTGAGACCGAGCTCGATCTTGCAATTTGTTTACGAAGCCGGAAAATCTCAAGGAACGCGGCGAGCTAACCAGCACAGGCCAACCAGTAGCTAGAGATTTGGGAACGGGAAATCCCTTTTTCTTGTCATTCTACTTTCTTATAATACTTGTTTTGTGTCTCCAATTCTACTATTTCCCGCTACTCAACTACCACATTCGATTTGGCACGAAGTGTTTGGTCGCTAGCTAGAAGCCTAGTAGTTTTGTGCTTTGATGGCTTCGTGGGATGTGGTTGCTAGCTAGCTAGTTACGTGTCGCCATTAACTCAAAATCCAAGAACCGAAGCGGCAGATTTCCCCCCTCGTCGGGTAAACGTTGCGATTGAATCATTCACTTTCAAACTGTCTCTTTGGCTGTGCAGGTCGAAATCAGATCGTGCTGAAGGTTCCCTTGGAAGTATGCTCCATCTGCATTTGTGACTCGTCCCTCTCGACTGGTCCACACTCTAGCAAGCTAATAGACTACTCTATATCTACGACGCTTCAGCACTGACGGGGACGTCTACTACTCTCGAAACCACCAGGCTGGAGGGCTAGAAGACTGCACCGGAATTGCCTCTTACCCGGCAATCTAAACGTTCGTTTTGGCTAGGCTAGGCGGATCGTTTTGATTGTTGTTGAATGGTGCCGAGACGCGAATTTTTTCAGTAGATTCTATTGCTTTTTCTATCTGTGTTGTGCCGTTGTTGTTTTGCCGTGGAATGGTCCTATTTCGGAAGAAGTTGAAACTTCTCCCACATGGATCTGGCATTCGCTTGTTGTGTTGTGTCGAGAAAAGAATTGATCTGGTATTGAGCAAAGATTCGATTCGGTATCCCATCTAAAACTCCTGGTGGTCCGGGAGACCATCCGCTCCATGTGCCTTTAGTATTGCAAGCGTGTAGTGATTCTTGGTCATCTCTGCGCACGTTTGTGGTTGGTTCCCTGCACCCTTTCGGTTGACATCTTCTCCAATCTCCAACAAATACTTGACTGTTTCGGCATGACGCTTTTCTCGTCCCCAGCATGCTCGATGAAAGGGAAAATATCCATCGGGATGAGGCGCATTGATGACATCCACGTTGGCTTCTTCTTTCAACAGTCTCATAATATCAGGTCTTCCTTGAAACCCGGCACCATGAGGAGGTGTGTAGCCATCTTTTTCGGGAATAGTGACGTCGGCTCCCAGTTTTAGCACCTGTCGAATCACGTTAATTTTGCCTCGAAGCGTCGCAGCCATCAAACAGGTTTGGCCGCTTCTAGGATCTTTCACATTGATATTGGCGCCATCCTTGGCGGCCTGGGCAATGGCTATAGTAGTACAATAATGCAAATTGAACAGATACATGTAGATGATTGCAATTGGAAGGATACACAAAAAA
Source organism: Seminavis robusta (assembly GCA_903772945.1). NCBI lineage: Eukaryota > Bacillariophyta > Bacillariophyceae > Naviculales > Naviculaceae > Seminavis > Seminavis robusta. Next base: position 7,120 of record CAICTM010001803.1, read on the forward strand.
TGAGAATGGAAACTCGAACCATGCTAGCTAGCAAAGTACAACACTATTTTCATCGGCGGTTTACCTGACGACTCGTCGTCTCGTGGAGACAAGCAAGCAGCCAGCAGCCGCTGATCGGGACTTGATTCTTCCGCAGCAGCGGCAAAGGCAAGTAGAAGGGCGACGATACAAGTGAGCAATATGTTCGTCATTGTGGTTGATGGATTGTTTGGAGGTTGCTTGCTTGCTGGTCCTGTTCTTGCTGAGCAAACTATCATAGTACTGTGCAGAAAAAGATACCATCGGATTTGCCCAGGATCCTGGAGTACGGACCGTGCCGCTACCCGCGTACAATACCAAACCGTACAGCTGGCTTCACGCCAAAGTGATCACGGAAGGGAGGACAGGCTTCGAAGCTACCGGTACATGTACCGGTACCGCTGCTACTAGCGTACTAGTCCCCACGCGTTTCTGGCAGGCCACTAAAGCTACCGTAGATCCAACATCGTTTGGACAAACTCAGGGTTTGAATGGAGACACAATGTATAAGTACATGAACACTCCTTGGAGTTGTTGTTAGCATTGCAGAGATTAGCGTTCATCCGGAGAACTCCAGAGTCATCTACAGCTCGATACAGCGGGAACTCCAGTAGTCCACATTGCTTTGAAGTACAGCAAACCAAAGTTGTGGGGGCAGACTGGAGCCATTGACCCAGCCTATTTTACACATCTCCCGCTTGCTCCTGTTCAAGTAGCAAGTGCAATCGATGGTTCTCTTGTTGCAGATAGGTGCAATGCTCATCTAGTTCAGTAATGCGATTCTTTAGACGTTGATTTGCCTTCGTGAGAGTAACATTCCTCTTCTCGACTGCATCGGGGGAACGAGGCCGCGATTCGCTGCTGCGGAGCCCTGTAACGCTACTACTGTCACGGCTAGGATGTGTGACACGACGTTGTGTCGGGTTCTGACACGACGTTGTGCCCGCCAATGACACTGTTGGACTCCATGCACGATCCATGGCAGGGTACATCTTGTTGGTGCAGGTGCGATCTTTGTGTGCTTCGTAGTCGGCAATGGAACCTGTCCACTGACAATCGGATGTTTCGCATTTTACCTTGACCGTGCTCCAGATGCGATAGAAGAATGATCCCGAAGAGGGTTTCCTTTGATACTTGCAAGGAAGACGGCAAACGGGGCAACTTGGCTGCTTTCTAATGCAATCAGTAACGCAATCAGTGCAGAAAACATGCTCGCATGGATGCAGCAGGCAAGGACGAACTGGAACCGATAAGCATATGGCACACAGGAGATCCTGTGGAAGCTCTTCGTCACGGCGTAAAGCAGATGACACCGTTTATAGTAGTTGCTGTGAAATGGCTGCTGGAGGGTAAGAATGTGGTTGGTTCGTTTCGACATTTGCATGCAGGCACTTGTGAAGGCATGACATTGTATGCACGCGCCTGTGCAGTCTCGAAAACGATTTCCAGCCCCATGCTGCTCGTGCTAATGGGGGCAAGCAAAAGCAGTCATCCAAAATTCGCGTCTGAAACTCTACTAGCTTGCTGGCTAGCTACCGCTAGCTACTCTGTTACTGGTGTACCGGTACGAGGTAGCTCTAGTACAATACAGCGTACGTGTACGTACTAGTCTAGCTAGTACAGTCGTACCGGCACCGACTTGGATGCGTGATTAAAGGCAGCAGAGCTGTGAGAGGCATACCGGTACGTGCATGAGAAGGGACGTTCGCATCTGTTATCCAACGCTACGATCTACTAGTACCTCGCCTCCCCAAGCACGAATGTCAATTTGCGACAGATCAGCTTCGCGCTCACTTCTGTACCGGTACGGTGCTGGTGCTGTAATGAAAGTAGATCCAACGATCCAACTATGCAAAGGCACTGATAGTCAGCTATCTATCCCGGTCCACTCCAGGAACAATACCTCGACCTAAGCAACACCGTCAGTCCACTCTACCGGTACCGTGGGACCAGCACAAAGCACATCTCTTTCATTTGGGATGCGTACATGTAGAGCTTTGCTGCAGATGATACCGCAACAGCCCTAACCAGCTATTCACGGAATTGGCATCTCACTTGTCACTGGTGAAAGTTACGTAGAATTTCTGACACCATGCCCGATTGCTTGTCTTCTTCTGTCTTGAAGAGGCAGTCAAGATACTTTCTTCCAATTCTGAGGAGCCAAAAAGGCATCCCATGCCCACCCTGCTACATTCGGGAGAAGCAGCCCGGCTTTTTCAACGTATTCTTCCCCTCCCACCTTTCTTCGAAAGGATAGATCCTTCTCGGCAATGCTGGATGCAAAGACAATGGTCCAACTGAACACGTTCACGACCCAGGGAAACCAATGCTGCGACAGTATGGCGTAGGCCGTGTACACAAGGATTTCGCCCAAATAGTTGGTATTTCTGCACCATGCTACCCAACCATCCTCAATCACCGCCTTCTTCAATTGCAGCACAAAGTACTTTTGTTTATCTGCGCACATCATCAGGACAACCCCCCAAGTGTGCATCACAGTGGCAACGAAGGCCCGTACAGGAGAGACTTGATTGGCGGGGATGATGAGATACACTCCAGGGGACCAATACAGGGACAACCCAAACGACAACATCACGGCGCTGGGAATGGTCATTCTCGCCTTCCATTGGCATCTGGAATGATGCGGTCCTTCAACAACCAAACAAAACCGTAGCTTCATCAGCCTGCCGATGACAGCATAGGTGTAGGTGTTGGATGCAGTTGACAGTGCCGTGCAGTGTCGCAATAGGCGTTTCATGGTGGGCATCAAGGAGCGTACTAGCTAGTACCGGTACCGTTGGAGGTTATAACTTCCCTCTCTGCCTACAACACCCTGCTACCGGGCCGGCACTGTCAAGGGGAGCTCCAACAGCTGCTCCGGCTGCATGTTGTTCCGCTCGAAGCCATCATTGCGGTTGTCGGCCCCAGAAACCATAGAGCCTTCTGATGTGAAGCTGGAGGCACTTTCAGATGTGGGTGCCAAAGGAGATAAGAGACTGGTGCACACAGGGGCCAATGGATTGGTCATGGCTATGGTGACTGCATTTGCCCAGCACCTGCCATTGGAACTCTCCCCTGATTTGATCTGGATTGCAATCTCATATGCCTTTGCCAAGCATGTGGATAGGAACGCTGAAGCTCTACGAAAGAATTTTGTGCAGCATGAAGGAAAGAAGCGCCTTTTCCTGGAAACCGATTCCAGCTTTGCCATGAGCAGAGGAGGAGACCCCGACACAGGAGCTTCTGACAAAGAATGGGAGACTCAAATCTTGCCTGATTTCTCAAGCCAAATCAAGGATCACATTGGCAAGACAACCCATGAAGCAATTGCTTCCAGCTTCACCACAACAACAGCTACTGCAAAGGCTTGCCATGAAATCACCCTCATGTCTGCTATGAAGAACTACCATACCTATGGCATGGGGACCAGGTGTGGCATTCCCCAAATCACCTTGTTGGGGACTGATGATGACTGGGTTGAGCTGCGTGCCCGTGCAGAGCATCTAGGGAGGTTAATGACAAAAGAGTTCTCCGAGTACTGGATGCCCGTTTTGCTACCTTTATTGGATGAATTTGTGGAGAGCTACAAGGGCAATGTCAACCACGGTTTTTGGCAGTCCATGGTGAAGCTCCGTGACACAGGAGGTGGATCTGGATCCCATAGTTTCTGGGTGGATTCAAATCCTGTTCCCCTATCTGGCATCTGGCAGTCTCAATGCGAACCTCAAACCCTGGCACGAGATGTACTTTTATGGCCCAGAGATGGAACATTTTCCACTTCTTGCTTCGTCAGCACCAGTTGATTGGGACTATCATGGTACCACACTTGACATTGAGTTCTTTGCAGGAATCATTGGATTTGCCCAATCTTCGGTTGATGGAACCTTGTCCCCTGCGCTGGGATGGTGTGTTGTTCATGTTCCTCCAAAGTCCCCTTCCCTTCAGTTGAAGGAAGCCAAGAAAGAACTGAATGATCTCATGTTGGGTCACAAGGAAGAGGCATTTGCTGAAACAGTACCGGTAGATGAGAGTGCTCCTTGGTTTCAGCCTGTTACTTTCTCAAGGATAAGATCCTCAAATTGGAGAGCACAGCCACGACACAGCGCAGCTCTTGAGATTGCATTTCTGCCTTGAGCAAGACTTGCGTGGCTTTTTGGTCAAGTGAATAGCTCTGATTGTACCGATAAACTTCATTGTTTGGTTCTTGACGCCATTCCGTAGTTCGCTACCCTGCTAGTCGTATCCAATATACACCACTCCCAACACCAACCACAAGCAAGCTAGCCCCAGTCAGATCTTGGGTTCTGTGTTTAGCACAGCATCGACTCGACTCTACTAAGGAGGGAAGATTTGCTTTCTATGGAAGGAAAAACAAGGTCTACCAACAAAGTTTAGAATTTTAGCATGTCAACGGGAGGCGATCCTTTCTCCTTGCAGAATGGAACTATTTTGTAGTGTTCTTCTTTTATTTGTTTGTTCGTGTTAGGTTCTATTTCTATCCCATTCCCTCTAGAGGCATCATAGTTTTAATGCTATACCACCGTTTGCTGGGGTTGCTTTTCATTTCATTCATTCTTCGGTGGAGGCATTGGATGATTCGGGTGGTACCAGATTGGTGAGTTCACTGGCGACCGAATACCGGGATCGCTTTCGGTAGAGATGTTGCACGGCCCGTTTGGAATTTCTCCAAAGACGCGCTGGTGTCCATCGTCGCAATGGTTGTGGTGGTTTGAGTATCCGTCTCCATGCTTTTGGTGCCTTTCCTAGCCGTTTCAAGAGTCGCGCAAAGCCGACAAATCGATGTCGCATGGTCCATCCCGAATGACTGTAAGGACCCAACCACTTGGAACACGCCACAATCAGTGGAATGCCCATGGAATGCACCGTCACTGTCAAACCAGCTTCCAATAGAAATGGCTGGAGCATCCTGGTCAAGAAATAATCCAAGGCAGGAGATTGAGCCACCAATTCACCACTGGCCAGCACGGACACTTCCGCACTCTTGTTGATTTCCCGAATGGGGGTGACAACAGTGGACACTGTGATGGCATCATTGGCAGGGACATTCACAGATTCTCGTGTCGTGGCCATGGAACCCAACGTCAATATGAGAATTCCCACCATGGTCACCGCAGTGATCATATCCAGCATGTAATGCCGACTGGACATTTTCGCCTGGAGCTTTCTCATGCCAATGCTTGATGATGTTGATGATGATGATGGATCCTCACATCGGATCATGGAGACGAATCTTCTCCTAGCTCCCATTGTTTCTTGCTTTTCTCGTGGTGGTATCTTTGTCAATGCTATCTCATTGTCTTCTCACAGCAAGAATAGCACTATTAGAAGTTATACATGCACACCTTAAACCTGTATGGTCTCTTTCTTTCTTCTTTCTTGCTTGGTGCTCTGGCGATGATGATGCGGAAGGTAACGACAAGTCTCCGACCAGTCTGAAGCCGATGATATCATTGGCAGATCAAACACTGACCCCAACAGCTCTCAAACAGACACTTGACTTGATGGCCTTGACGCGTCGGAAGAACGTCCAAGAAACAGAACAAGTTGAAGAGAATTCCGATTCTGACCGTTTTTCAGAAAGCCGGCTGGCCAAAACCGTGTCTTTTGCAACTCCGTCATCTGACGCATCGAGGTGATTGTTGACATTCCCAACGGTCGCCTGTGTCCAGGAGGGTGTTGTCTCGAAAGATCCATGAATACGTCTTTGGCTCTTGTAGAGCTACCGATACAATTAAGGTTGTGCTTTGGAGATTGATTCATTCCTGCGGTAGAGACAGGGGTGAAACTTTATAGGACACGCACCTCGGTGGCGCTACACCTTATCTACCTTTAAAATTCTAAAAAGCTAGTCCTCCCTCCTTGTGCTTAACTCCACCACATACAGGAACAATGTGGCCTTCGGCAGCCACCACGACACTAAGGGTGCCACAATGACATCAAAGATGCAATCCTCCTTGTATTCCTTCCAGTGAGCACAGGCTTTCTCGGCATCCTGCTGCATGTGCTTGGAGCCTATGTGGTTGCCCAACGTCTTTTTGGGAGGGGCGCAAGTCGTGGGATACTGAGGGAAGCGAGCTTCCTGGAAAAGCAGGGGCTCTGCATCCCGCACCTGCCACTCCAAGGCAAATGCATCATCACCATTCAGTTCAGTGCTGCCATCACGAGCCAAGCAGCGTCCAGTACTCCATTCACCCAACAATCCCAGACTGCCGTCAAAAATGTCAGAATGCTACATGTACGTACTTGCCTTCGACTGGACGGTTGTTGTAGCAGAAAAGGAAGATATTAGCTTAGAGGGAAAGGATTCCTGACCGGGGACGGCTGGTAAAATCACGATCGTAAAGCATCGAATCGTATCTAGTCGACACTGGCATACTTTGACAGCGAGATACTTGGCTGGACAACGACCGCAGCGCTGATAAAGGTTTGGAAGCTCGGAGATAGCCATGTTAACTGACTACGTGACAACTAGAGATAGAGCTAGTACGGACTTACAATTAGCAATTATACAATGCTAGAAGAATCCTGCAAACTGGATACAATGCGATCTAGAATCTACCACTTTTTGCCCACTGCTCTCCCCATTGGGTTTGAGTCTTTCGTTGAGGCCAATCCTTCTTTCCCAACCCTCCATTTTTGAACTCACAACTGCCTTTCTCGCTACAAAATACCTTGTTTTCAGCGCTTTTGTCTCTCACAGAGTAGTGATAAGCCTGGTAGTACTCCCTCCCCTGCTCGTCCACCAAAATTTCCTTGTCACGACCAGTGTCATGGAGAAGCTGCTGCCTCTGATACTTGAGAAAGAGCCTCTGCCAACCGTCTTCAAAGTTTGCATTCTGAAACTTGTCACTCTCAATGTAACTCTTGATTGCTTCAGTGAATTGTTGAGTACTGTTAGCATTTCTCATGTTTGGCATTTGGATCACAGGGAGCCCCTCAAAGAGATCGTGGCTTTCGGGGTACCTTTCTTCAATGATAGGAATGACACCCAGTAAAAGCAACTCATATGTTCTGTAGCAGTCGTAGCCCTCACCAACTGGACTCACACCAAATCGATGTTTGCTCGTCTCAGCATAGATTTCGGTGACTGCCAAGGTCCTGGTATTTCTGTTACAGGACACGCTTGTGGCAGAGGCATTGGGACACAAGACCTGCCAGAGAGCTCTTCTGTGGTCCTTGTGAAGCCCAAAATGAATAAACACATCTTTCTCAAAGTCAAATGGTTCCATCGAAAAGTCCCACCTTGCTTTGTCCAAGAAAGGATTGGTAAAGTTGTTGAGCCTCAGGTATGGCAGGAGGTGCTGCTCTTGCTTGACAAAACCAAATCCAGCAAGTCCTAAGTGCATTGGCTTGAACTTCTTTTCATAATGCTTTTGGAAAGTGGGATGCTTTGAGTATTTGGGATTTGTGCCATACCACTTCATCAGAAGTGGGTCTCCAATGTTTTCAGATCTGGCGAAGGGGCTATTTCCATCTGAGAGACTTGTGATGAGAACATAAGGAACTTCAATCTGAGGACGTAGTTTTTGCCAGAAATAGAGCAGATCCTTGTGATGATTCTCCACGAATATTGTTGTTCCTGGCACAAGGCAGGGAAGCATCTTTTCGTTCAGCATTTGGGCATGAAATTGGACTCTACCTCCTTTCCTGTGACTCCGATCGTAATGCCGGACCATCAAATCAGACAGGTCCATTGCATCCCTTCCATGGATAATCTGGTGTTCGTCCTGAGCAAGGGAGATGGCCACAGCCTCAACACAACATGATTCTTTGCACATTTTTCGTCGTGGCATCCAAGGTGCATGTTTCACAACCTGCGCCCTCTCATAGGCAGTACCGGAAAGATCCTTGCTCTTGTTTTTGCCGTGCATTGTCTCATTGATTTGATGCCTCGCTTCAAAATACCTTATTAGTTGCTTTGTTCCAGTGCTGGAACCGTCAATCTCTTGGGGAGGAGGCGGAAGTTCAAGACGTCGTTCCTTCGAACTGCCCAAAAAGTCCATTCTATCCATTTCATTTGCAAGAAGAGGCTGCAGGTGCAAAATTTCTTTGCTGGTTGAGTTGACTCCAATGCCATTCTTGGGAGGCAGAGTCTCGCAAAGAGACGACATGGACGAGCCGCATGAGCTCAGCGCTTGCTCGCTGAGCCACCTTCCGGCAGGTTCCCCAGACAGCCATCGAGTGGTGAACGAACCTGCCATGAACCAAACAGAACCTGTCATCAGCGTACGGGTTGCCATAAACCAAACAGAACCTGTCATCAGCCTACGTGTCAAGGATTGACGCGGCCGTTTGATCGCGGGAGGTGCCATTGTAGGTTTGAAAGCTTGAAAACAAAAAGCCAGAATCAACCGCACAGTTGGCGCTGCCCAGCGATGAGCTCCAGCTAACCAAAACTGATGATTGTGTCATGAGTGTCTGTGCTGATTGAATGATTGAATGATTCGTTGGACTTGGATCCGAAACCTTTAATGGCGAGTGCTGTTGCTTGAGTTATCCCAAGCAGGTTCTCCCATTTGGATTTTCGATGCATATGGCCGAGGAAATGGTGCTCGTGATTAGGCGATTCGTGACACAAGCATAGGGGAGCGGGGGGTTGGTACAGTACCGGTGCCGAGGCATCTGGTGCAGCTTACGTTCAGTGGAATATGCTTTGAAAGTGCTAGCATTGGATCAGGAACGAGGGGCAGCATACCGTAGCAGGTTTGGCCATCTGCCTAGGAATCCCCCGGTTTCGCCCTACAGTAGTACCAGGTACCGGTACGATACGGGTGGTTGCCTTTTGAGGGTCCAACTTGTTGAAAACGAATTTGCCAAATCCATGAAGCAACTTTGGTTCATGCGTCGTGCTGATTGGTTGCTGATGCGATCAGGTCCGTGTACTCTAGGACTAGTAGCTCGTTTCAATCATACAAAATATGCATTTACCGATTTACCTATAACTACGTCGTCTCAAGATGTGCCAGATCAATGGGGGCTGGTTTGAGACCAGACTTTTGAAGCAACTGTTGTTCATTTTTCATCTAATCGTCACCAAATGGCTGGTCTCTGGCCCTTGTGCTCCCATTTCATGAGCCAGTCCTTTTCCTTTATCACCTTTTCCTTTTCCTTCAACGTCATTTTGGGCTTTGGACTCGAAAACCAATCCATGGCGTTTTTGTCCTTGGAAGATTCACAGCTACCATTGTCGCGGCAGAATATATCTTTTTCATCACTGCTGTAGAGGTATGCTTGATAGTATTCTTTCCCTTGATCGTCCACAACGATTTCCTTCTCCCTCCCAGCATCCCGTAACAGCTGGCGTCTCCTGTGCTTAAGAAAGAGCCGCTCCCAGCCAGCCTCAAAGTTTGATTCCTGAAACTTGTCACTCTCAATGTAGTTCACGATTGCATCTTTGAACTGTTGTGTGCTGTTGGCTTCTCCCATGTCTGCCATGTGGATCACAGGAAGGCCTTCAAACAAGTCATAGCTTTCTGGGAATCTCTCCTCAATGATTGGGATGATGCCCAACAAGAGCATTTCATATGTTCTGTAGCAGTCATACCCTGCCCCAATGGGGCTAACTCCAAACCGGTATTGGCTCATGTCAGCATTGATGGCATGAACTGGCAGATTTGTGGTTTCACGATTGCAAGAAACCCCGGATGTAGCATTCTGAGGACATAGAACCTTCCACAAAGCTTTTCTGTTTTTTCTGCGAAGTCCAAAGTGAACAAATACATCCTTGGAGAAATCCAGGGGTTGCTTTGAAAAGTCCCACTGTTCCTTGTCCGCAAACGGGTTCGTAAAGTTGGTGAGCTCCAAGTATGGCAACAGGAAGCGCTCTTGGGGGTGGACCACACCGCTCAGTCCCAAATGAAAGCCCCTGAACTTTGTGCCAAGGTGCTTTTGAAAGGACAGATGATTGGAGTATTTAGGATTGGTACCATACCACTTGATCAGGAGGGGATCGGAAATGTACTCTGCCCCAAATTGGGGGCTGTCGTCATCGGTACCGGTGGTCAAGAGAATGTAAGGCACTTTGATTTTGGGACGCAACACCTTCCAAAAGTACTGGAGGCCCTTGTTGTGATTTTCGATTTGAATAATGGTTCCGGGGACAATACAAGGTAGGACAGCTTCATTGATACTCTGCGAATGAAACCTATAGTGTTGTTTGGGTTTGTCAAATTGCTGGAGGGTGAGGTCGGCCAGTGTTCGACCATCCCGGTTTTGAATGATTTGATGGTCATCTTGTTCCAACGAAATCGCCACGGTTTCCACACAGCAAGTATCCTTGCACAAGCGTCGATAGGGCAACCAGGGAGCGTGCTGGACCACAATGGCTCGATTGTATGCCGTGTGGGAATTGCGCTGTGTTCGCCCCTGCGCATCTTCGATGGACGTGAGCTTTTGGATTTGTTCCACCAGCTCGTAGTATTTGGGGCGTGGCGGCGGAGGAAGTTGCTCCACCATGGAGTCTTCTTCTTCGACCGAATCGTTTGGTGTAGCTTCTTCTTCGTCTGGCTTACTAGTATCATTGGAAGTTGCATTCTTCATCAAGAGGGGATAGTCGTCAGGCGCTACTGCCATTAGCTCTCGCCCTCCCACTGTAGTTTGCATGACATCGTGTTGTAGCAACGTCAACACTGTCTTGATTCCGATCGCCCAAGCTACTAGACAAGACAAGTGAAGCAGGCGGCTCCGATTATTGCGGAAGGTCGACATCGCAACGACTGACGGTATGGTCGATGCTGCATGTTGTGGGTGGTCTTTGTAGCTGTGCTCTTGCATTATTGGATATGGCTACGTATTGGTAGAAAACGAAATTATGTGAAACCTATGTGATTGTGAGCTAGCTAGAGCATTGCGAGGGTCATTGGGAAAGATGAGGTATCCAAAGCTCGTTGCTTTCGAGGTTGCATTCGGATAAACCAAAACTTCGAAGTCGGACCACTCCTGCGCGCACTGCGAAGATTTTTGCATTCACGTTTACTCATGTTTGGGTTTGTTGGAAAAGTGTGCGTCTCAAAATCTATCGTGCACTCCTCCCGAAACAGGCAGGACAGCGTCGTCACAACACAACACGAAATCCGTTGAGCCAACCCACAAACCTCTCCCCACTTGACACTATAATCCAAAAGACAATCACAATGGCTGAATCTGGCGTCGTCAACTTGGTAAGCACTCAGTCACGTTGCAGCTGTTGGGAGCAGCGTCGTTTCCGCTGAGATGTTTGCTGTGAAATGTCGATGGGAATTCCTTTCAGATCGTGTTTTCTGTTTCGGCTCGTGTGGCACTGACAATGCTGTGACCATGTCTTGTTTTGTTTGTGCAGGAATCTCGCGAAGGCGAATGCTTCGAAGTCCCCGTCAAGGTAGCTCGGTTGTCTCAGATGATTGATGAGATGTTTGACGAAGACGAGGACATGGAAGACAAGAAGGTTCCACTGCCCAACGTGTCGGCGGATGTCCTTCGGAAAGTGATTGCCTTTGGCAAACACTACCAGGAAGAACAAATGACTCCCATCCAAACTCCCCTCAAGTCGAGCAACATTGACGATCTCGTACAAAAATGGTATGCCGAGTTTGTGGATCTTCCGCAAAAGCAACTCTTTGAACTCGTCGCGGCGGCCAATTACTTGAATATCAAGCCGCTCCTCGATTTGACCGTATTGGCGGTTTCCATTCTCATCAAGGGAAAATCGGCAGGGGAACTGCGCGAAATCTTCAATGTCACCAGTGATGCAGCAGACGGAGAAGGTGATGCGGCCGCAGCTGGAAATGCCGATGGCGACAACTAAACAAACAGGACACAAAAAGATTGGCAAATATATAATTGGGTCGCTATGCTTCACTTGGGTCGCGGCGGAGGGATGGATGAATGGCATGTCTTTTTTCTTTTTTTCTTTCTTGGGTGATTTGATTGAACTTGAGCATCAAAAATATTCGACAATCATCATCATCTGCTTCGAATCATCATCTGCTTGCGGTGACGGTTGCCTACATGTACACAAGAATTTCAGACGGATCTGTAATTTGCGCTTCCAGATGATGGTGTGATGCCCTAAAACTTATCAAAACAGTTCCGACCACACTAGCTTCCGCTGGTTGCTGCGTCTCACTTTTAGTTCGTTCCGTTCTCGCGGAGATATACTTAGTCTTGGTCTGAAACGGCGCAGCTATCTAGCTAGATGGAAAATCGTAATGGACTCGATCTGTTTTTGTCGGTGCCTTCATCCAATGGAAGCACAGTCGACCAACCCCCCTCTCATCAGGCGTTTGCAGTGCCATCTGAGAGTGACGAGACATAGCTTCTTCTTTGGAGCTTCCTCGACGCGTCGTCCGAGATCGTTGCCTTTAGCTCGTGCCTCCCTGGCCAACACAGCTTCCTACCTAGTGCTTTGCGAGTTGGCGAAATGATTGATCATTCATTATTTGACCAGCACCAATAAAGTGTTGCCGCTTCTTTCTTTTTAAAACTGGGCTGACAACGACGATGCTAGCTAGACTATGCATCAGGATTCATTCGTGATAGCTAGCTAGCTCATTATTGCTTTCTCTTTCTGTTGTTTGATTACTATTGTGATAGCGGTGTGATTGCAAGAACGGTGACAAACCAAAGACTCACTGCCGCCAGCACGCGAGGAATGCTGAGCTCGTCCGTCTCATCGCGACAAGGAATCTCCAAATCGTTCTGTACAAAATTGTTGACCACCCAAGCTGCAATCAGTATATCGGGGCGTTCCAGGGTAAGCGTTGCAATCAGCAGCGACACCCACACCAGTGCCCCCACAAACGTCTGACCGTAACGTCCAAAAATGGCAAGTGACATTCTTCCTCCGTCGGTGCTGCCAAGAGGCAACAACTGCAATGCATTAATGAGGACGCCACAATATCCAGCAACGGCGACAGGGTGCATGAAAATAGCAGTGGACGGATCTTGCATGGTAATGAATCGATTGTCCACGCCCACAACTCCTCCTCCGAGAAAGTAATCCACCATGGATCCCCCCAATGTACTTGTCGTGACGAGACTGATGGGCAAGGAAGGATAATACTGTAGCGTGGAAGCATCGGCTGTCGCCGTCAAGACTAGTCCCCCGGCCAAGAGTCCTACGGACCCCAGCAAGCCCGCGAGAGGACCGGCAATAGCAAAATCAAACAGGGCCGATTTGTTGGGAGGGGAAGCGATCAAGTCTGTCTTGGCGCCCATAAAGGGCAAGCTCCAAAACGGCAACAAGATGGGTAGTCCCATTTCCATTTTGTAGAGTTTTGCCACGGAAAAATGCCCCAGCTCATGCCACACTTGCAGGCACATCAATGGCAAAAACACATCCAGTACTCGATCCGTAAACAACGATATCCCTCCGGCGTCCTGGACCGCATTGGCTTCCGAAAGAGCTGCCGTGACAACCTCGTTCGATCCGTACACTCCCACGCAATAGGCAAAGGCGGACGACAGTGCCGTTAGGGAGCAAAGAAAGGTTAGAAGTCCGGATGTCTCGGTGGAAAAGTCCTTGTTGAGCAACACCAGTACTGGGTCGCCACCCATCAAATCTGGATCTGTCACGTCATCCATCAAAGAGACCTGAGCCGGGAAATCTTCGGGTAGTTTGGCGTCAATGGCCTCAATGAGCTCGGCTCCGGATGGTTTGGTATTTTTCCCACGGATAACGTAGCCTCCAGGAATCTTTTCCGTACCAGACACTACAAACGTTTCCTTGCCCAAAGCCTTCATCACACGATCCAGATTTGACTTGGTGACTTCCATGCCCTCTTTCCGTGTCACCCGCCCCAGTACGTTATTGACGGTGTTTTCCAGTTTCATTTCTTCTTCTGATTTGCCTGCTTCTCCAAATAGATCTTGAAGCGTTTTTGGAAAGTCGTCATTGGAAGTAGATTGCGTGTTGCTGGTAGTTGCATCGGCATCACCCACCAAGCTCATTTTGATGGAGGATACCACTTGCCGTGCTTGTACCGTTGCGAGGGCATCTTGCAGTCGCTGTGGAGTCAATTGAATCCGTTGCTGGTAGAGTAGCGTCACAATGTTGGGTAACTGCTTCAAATCAGCCGCTGCCTTGCCTGGATTTTCCAATTCCAAGGCTTGACAAAAGGCATATCGTACTGAAAATGGCATTTGAAAAAATAATGCCATGGCAGCCTGGAATTCCTCCATGGTCAGTCCTGCCGGGGGCACAATTTCCATTTCCAATTGTTGTACCTGTTCTTCAATTTGGCTGACTTGGCGTTGGTAGTTTTCCATGGAAAGGAGCGGATCATCGAGTTCCAGGACGCCCTTGAGCGAGACAAGGCGATCCAACACGGCTTGCGCATCGTCGCGTTGACGCAAGAGCGTTTCCTTTTCAGTGATTGATCTTTCTTCATCCGTATCTTCTGTCAGAGAGGACGATTCCGACTGGTACAAAGTTATAGGCGACCATTGCGAGTGCTTCTGCCGTATTCTGTTGGTAGGTGAAACCAACCCAGGCCCTGGTAGCCATGCCAAACAGGGGGGCACGCAAAAAAAGATCAGCGCCAGCGAGTTTACTCTCATTTCTTCTCGTGTCTCTCGATTACACTACCTCCACCTTCAGGAGCCAGCTATTTAAATGCTGTGTATTCAAGTAGCTTCCAATAATAAAGCTGAGCGATGCAATGAAGATCCAACTCTTTCATCATCGCCTTCCCTCTTTTCTTTGAGATTGCATTCTTCATTCAGACTGACGTATGCGTTTCATGTGTTCACTGAACCACGGTCATTGGTTCTTTAATTTGGTTCAGTGAACAGCGGTTGGGCGTGCAGGCGCTCCATTCCCACACATCGGCTTTCGATCTCTCATCACAACGCCACCAAAAAAGCACGAGGAAACAAAAGGTGAGACGACGAGGCAAGCAAGCAAAAGAAGAGACCATGGTGAACAAGAAGAAGCTGCGCAAGCAGCAGAAAATGGGCAAGATCCAAGGTACAGTAAAGAAAGCACACACGACCTTTGTTGTCGGACCTGCTCCCAAGGACGGGTGGGTTGTGGAGGCTACGACAGCCCATGATCGCGCCAACGAGAGCGGCACGTCCGAGGCATTTCTCCGCGAAGCCACGGCTTTCTGCGCGTTGCGACAATGGCCAAAAGCACAAAAAGCCATCAAGAAGGGCTTGAAGAAACTACAACCTAGTAGCGGAGAGACGAAGCGGCGCCTTGAGCAACTCCAGGAGCAGAGTCCACAGCGACGACGCGATTGCAGAAGATATTCAAAAGATCAAGCGACACGAACTCGATGTGGATGGGATCGTGGTGATCCA
>CAICTM010001804.1:0-22429 GCA_903772945.1 Seminavis robusta
GGAAAAGAGAGAGATAATCAGCGAGCCATCCCCGCATCATTCCGGCTCCATCCACTACCGGCCCATCTCGACATTTCCTCCCCACTTTTCCTTCCTCTTCTTCTCCTATTTCTTCCGTCACCATCTCCTCTCCTCATGGCATCCTTCGCCTTCAGGGGTCGCTCCACTTGTGTGGTGCTTTGTGTGGTGGTCAGAAGAAGCTTTCAGTCCAGGTTCAGGTTTCAATCCTGACCTAGACTTCACATCTCCTTCTGGGTCATGCTCAGCTCAAGCGTTGTGAGGCTCTCCCCCAGTCCATCCGGACTGAGAGATAGCCAACAACCAACCACTTGACCATGGATGATGAGCAGCAGAAGGAGAAGGCGACCGAGGGCAATCCCGAAGGGATTGTCCGGCAGAGACTAACTCCAGTCATAGTGAAGCACCAGTAGCAGAGCAAATGAGGGTCCACAACCTTGAAGCCAGCATGACCGGCAGGTAACTGTAGGTGGTGCCTGCTCACCCAGCATTGGCATTGGATGAGCTGGCACCAACAAGATAACAAGCACCAAGTGCTTATTCTCTTTGTCTTTGTACACCAACAACAGTTGATGTACAAAGCCTTCGTTTTCCTGCATCCCAACACCCGCCCACCCGGTGGTCAGAAGAAGCTTTCAGTCCAGGTTCAGGTTTCAATCCTGACCTAGACTTCCCATCTCCTTCTGGGTCATGCTCAGCTCAAGCGTTGTGAGGCTCTCCCCCAGTCCATCCGGACTGAGAGATAGCCAACAACCAACCACTTGACCATGGATGATGAGCAGCAGAAGGAGAAGGCGACCGAGGGCAATCCCGAAGGGATTGTTCTCTATATCCCAGATGACTGCTCATAACTCTACAGAAATGTCTGCAAATAAATCTTTCAATCGTCATCCTAAATCCAACCTCCTCGAAATGCCAATTCGATGGGTTAAACTCGTACTGTTAGTAGACTCTGAGAACGACCGTGGGAACCTGTCAAGAAATTTCTATTCGCCTGTGCTACTTGGACTGAAATTTCTGAACAGTCGTGTATGGCCTAACGCTAACCCAAAAGCAGGTTTGAACGCCAAAGATGCATTGGCATCCACTTTTCGACTTTCGATGGAGTTTCGATTGCTATTATCTCGGCAATGGTGGACGCAAACAAGCAATATGGAAGGGCGCAAGATGCTTTTATCAAGAAGATTCGAGGAGAAGTGTCTGCTAATCCAAGGAAGTTCTTTGATGAGAATGATTGGAAAGAAATTCGTCCCAAAGCCGGTAGAAGTGACAGTCGCCTTCTGGACCGCGCAACGAAATCAACAACCAAAGTGGATGACTTTTATGTCAAGGGCGTGGCGGTGTGGGCTCCCCATCTGATCATACCAAACCATGTACCATGCTGTCCAAACTGCAAGAAGAATGATTATGTCAATGTTGGGAGTTCCCGCTGGATCAATTCTCCCAAAATCCTTTATGGCAAAGAAAGGCACCGGTATCTGGACACTTTCCTATATCCATGTGATGGTTGCAAGAAGCATTTCGCTGGTTACAACAAAGTGTCAATGCAGCTGGATAGTCACCGCTACAACCACTACTTCAACTTTTATCTTGGTCATCGCTTTGCAGTGGATGAAGAGTTGTTTCGTCACATCGTGGAAGAATCTGCAACAGAACCAACAGCAGAAATCGGAAGAAGGTTACAGCATTATGCCTACTTATCCTACTACGATGACCATTCCCTGTATCTTTTAGCCATCGGGGCAAAGAAGATAGCCCCGAAAAAGAAGAGGAGAACCATGGAAAACTACATGAACGATGCACCACTCGACCCACAGTTGGGAAAGCTTGAACGACGCAGAAACGCAGCTCAATCCAGATCAATTAAGTTGGAGCTTGATGTTCGAGACGCAAGGAAGCTCTTTGAATCGGACATTGTTTTTGCAGACTTGCTTCGCTCTAAGAAGAACCACAATGTTGTTGGAAAAGAGAATCTAATACCGGGTCTTGGTCCAACCAAAATCGAGAGGCTATTGTCTTATGGAATTACTACGGCCAAGGAGTTGTGTAATAAAGATCCATTGACAGTGGAGAAGTCATTCCGCCGCCTTCTTCCTGGATGGAAAGCCAAAGTTCACTCCTACTATGAGAGACTAGAAGAGAATTTGGACCGGTTGGTGACAGAATCAGAGCATGCAAAGCAAGATTTGGAAGATGCTAGAAAGGCTTACAGCGATTATGAAAGCAATCCTCCTCTATTAAATCCTTACAACAGAGAGGTAGAGCGAAGACGGGTCCAAGCAGCACGGAGGCAAAACAGGAATGAAGAACCCCAGGAAGAAAGTCGAGAGCTCATTCATTTCTCCAAGTTTGATGACAAAAAGGGATATAATGGAAGGGTCCTCAGCAAGTACAGGATCGACAATATTGTGAACACAGTCTTCCAGCATCGCAAGGAATTCCAGCAAGCCAAGATGAGGTCTCTCTGCGCCACCATCCTCAAAATTGATTTCAACTACAAGCTGGCTTCCAAGATCAGAGTGTGGTCAAAGCAGGGTCAAAGCTTTTGTCCTTTCAAGTGCATTGTCACAATTCAGAATGAAGATGGCCTCACAATATTTTGGAAAGCCCTCAAGCACAGCGAGTCGTTTTCAGAAATAAAGGAGGACATGATCAGACTCCGCAAGAGACTGAATCGAAACCGGCAGATTGAAAAGCAATTGAAGCTTCCACTTATTGGACCGGTGGAGCAGTCGGCAAAGGCAGTGTATGTGGACAACTGTTGCAACGTTTCACGAATTCTGGGGCACTGCTTTCCTGGTGCCATTATCTTGCTGGATCCATTTCATTGGTTGAAGAGATGGAATGACATTCTGTGTGAACCCAACAAGGAACAGGCTGGTGTCTTCAGAGCAATGATGAGCCAAGCAACCTTCAATGTGGAGAGCAACGAATACAGGGCAGCCAAGGAACGTCTGGAAAAGAAGAAACCTGGGGAAACACCAAGCCACCGACAAGTGTTGAAGGAAGCAAGGACAACCATTCCATCTCCTGGTATCCTTCGTGACAATGTTGAGGCAGTCCTTAAATATTTTCAAGCAAAGGATGCAGAAACCGAGCACACTCTTAGCATTCGACGGGAAGATGACACCACTCCCAAGCCGCGTCGATTCTTGAAGAGTGCCAATGTGGTTCGAGATGTCTCGGTGAATCAATTCAAGCACATTGACAAAGGTTGTTTGAGCGACCCTGTGGTAGAGGATACTGGCATCAACATCTATCGATTCAATCCAAAAACCGGTTTGGTGTTTGTTGCACGTGGTACCAACACCAATGAGCGAGACAACTTTGACTTGGCACATCGAATTCTTACTGCCACTTATATTGGTAAGTTGATGTTCCAAGTCGCTTTCTTGTTATCTTTCTATTATCTAACTTCCAGACTGTTCCCAGGCATTCACAGAGGTGAACGTCTCATGTGGTATTTCTTCGAAATGAGAAATCACAAGAAGGCAATAGTGCGGCTTGGAGAAGATGATTACGGCATCTTTACCACTGAGCGACTGTTGAACTTGAATTCTTTGGCAATGGAAGTTGGCTTTAAGTCTCTTCCTTATCAAGGTGTGTCCGCACCTGCTGTTGATCGGGACCTTGAAGAAGAACACTTGGGGTTCTCGTATTCCCTGAAACTCGCCAATGAGGAAGATGTGTCCAATCCTACTGAGAGCAACAACATGTCTACTCAGTACCGCGACGAGGGTGAAGAAGATGCTGAAGATGATGGTGAGGAGGCACGTACTTTCTCCACTACAGTCGAATTCGAAAGCTTGATCCGCGATAGTGTTGAAGAGTTGGATATAGAGGTCGTGTTCACTGACGAGGAGTTCCAGCGAGCCCAAGAAGCGAACGGTGGCAACAAAGACGACAATGACCGCTTGGCTACTTATATTGCTGGTGATGAGGCTTCCGCGGCAGACAATGCGAATTACGGGGCTATTCAGAATGAACTTAGAAAGCTAATGCCAGAGAACAGTGGTCGGGAATCAACCCTGCAAGTGTTTAAGCGCCTGAGCAACAAGAGACCTTGGATCCCTTTTCGCTCGCTGGATAGCACCACAACAGCAACAGAAATCGACAATGAAGAGTACCGACTTTTCAACCAGTGGGAAAGTCAATTTGGTACCAACTATCATGCCTTCGCAGAGCATTGGAACAACCACACAACCAACCTCTTCAAACAATGGACTCGCGGCGACAACAATGTGCTTCTACCACGGCTCAAGAGTGCGCTGCAGATCAAGGCACACAAAGAAAAGCGGGACCATCTCATGAGCTTACAAGCTAGTTTGCCAGGCAATCAAGATCCTGCTCGCGATGCATTGAATGAACAGCGAAGACTCAGCAGAAGAAGACTGCCAATGATGCCTCCAAATCATGTAGTTGGTGCTCCAGCATTTTGCTTTGGCGCCAACTCAATAGTTCCTTTTGGTTGTCCCACAGTTCTCAACCCTGATGTTGCTGCTGCTACTGTCACAGGAGTAAGACCTGCTGTTGGTGGAGTACAGAGAGCACCACATCAGCTGGCTTTGCCTAATTTTCCATCAGTGGCACCACCAAGGAGAAGACCTGAAAGGAAAGTATTCAGGACCAGGAAGTATTGCAAAGGTTGTGGATGGCTGAAGAGCAACCACTTGGCACATGAGGGAGTGCATGCCAATTGTAAGAGAAGACATTGTGGCAAGTGCTACCAAATGAAACAACATCACCAAGAGAGGAGCTTTGGTGTGGAATGCAACAAACCAACACACTGGCGCTGCACTGCAACTGTGGCTGATTGGTGGGAAATTAAGGTAAATTTGGGCTATGGATGGTTACTTGTTTACTACTTGGATAACAAACAACAACAATCTTACAGCTGTTGCTTCCATTTTCTTGACAGAACTAAGACCTGGATCAGTCAAGGTGCATTGGGTAGGAGTAGCCACCATGATGAAGAGTGAATGCAGCTCTGTGGGAAATGTACTGCTCACTACTGATTGCCATTCCACTCAGGTTGTGCTTGTGCTGGCTCCAACACTCTCTGTCAAACCACTCTTCCCACTCTGTAAGTAACAAAGACTTGACTTCAATATGGTCTCCACAAATACCTTGCTGGTGAAGGGCACCTCTCATAAGTGGTTTGATTGCCTCTCTGCACATCTCTTTCCTTGTGACAGGTTCATGCTCATACACTTCCCATGCAAGCTCAGCAAGAACTTCACTGTACCATTCATTGCTGTGCCTGACACCCCACACAAACATCTGTTCCAAGAGCCAAGTCTGATCAGGAGTCATTGGCAGCGCATTCCCTTCCATGATGAGTTGCTCAAGGATTCCACTGGAAAGGTATCTGGTCTTTACAAGATAGTACTGGGTTCTACTGTCTTCCCTGTCAGTTTGATCCTCCAGCAAAACATACTTGCATGTGTAGGAATGCCTGGTCTTCCTCATCTCATTGTAAGGGTAGCGATCATTAATATCTAGCCATTCTTTAAATGCATGACTAGCACTGAACAACATGGTGATGTAGTAGCTTAGTTGTAGTGGTATGCAGCCTTGCAATGACTTGTCAACTTGACAGTTTTAAAGACTCGAACCTCTACGGAGTACTCGGAGACTGAAAATGTGAGCTGGTTCAAATGGAGGTACGGTGTGTCACACAGGACGGATCGAGTGACCTGGCCAGGGGTCTTGGCAGGCGTCGCCGAAATATTACTGTGCAAGAAGAGTACCCCCTGGTGGCAACGCGAGCCACTCTTGTGGATGAGGGAGTCGATGGCTATATTTGTCTACTATGAAATTTCAGTAGCCCAATATTGTCAACCTGTATTCGTCCTTACCAGCAAACAACTTGAAATGAAACGGCTAAGATCTCAACGGCTCGAGGGCGACAGAGGAGGAGGTGACGGCCTAGCAGTACCAGGTACGCCCTTCCCCCTTTTAAAAGCCCCCTGTTCACTCCATATTACTAGAGTAGCACATTTGTTTCGGTCCCCTTTTCAAATTAGGGGTGAGAACTTCAAGAATTTGCTTCCACGCATGACTGAGTTATCACGATCTTTCGAAGCTTCGTTTCCTGGGTGGTGGCTGTCCCTCGTGCTATCTGACTTGGGCTGGTAGCAATGGACATCATGTGAAAAACAGATGAACTCTCTCAATTGATCAAACAAGCCAGAATATCTCAAGCTCTGTATGGCATACCGTACGAGTTTGAGAGAGAGAGTTCGATCCATTGACATTATCATCTTCTTCGTTGCCATCATGAAAGCACCGACGGTGCATCTCCATCTGCGAAAGAAGGCTCTGGTGATGGGTCTCTTTGCCATTTCGTTGGTCACATCAATCTACCATTCTTATCTTTCCCTCTCAGATGTCATTGCTTGGGCGGATCAACAGACTCCAGAAGATCGGTATGATGGCTTTCCGATATCTCTCGAGAACAATGCTGGCACCAAAAATCGAAACAGCACCACGATATCGGACTCTGAGATGTCAACGTCCCTGTTGGCCAAACAGTTCTACGAAAACCACTATGCAAGCATCACGACACTCATCAACAAATCCACAGCACTCTTATGGAAACCTCGCTCGGAGAATCCTTTTGCACCCTTCAAAGACGAGTTGGAGAATCCATTTGTGATTCCCTGGCGTCGTCCAGTGGATTTTCGCACACGGCTCGATTCCAGCCATTACATTGTTTGGCGAGACATTTGTTCGGCTGTCAAGGCGTTTCACAAGCATCGCACCAGACCAGACTACAAGCCATTGCCGCAAATTTTGACTCTCCGAATGAATGAAAACTGGGGAGAATTTTCCGAGTACATTCCCAATCGTACCACGGACAACACGCGATACACTGGCTTGACGGGAGAACAAGTCTGGAGACAAAAAGGCTGTACTCGGCAGGATATCTTGGCCTTTTTAGACCATGACGACACCCGCGCCGTTGTCACTACGCAGCACTCTTTGTTGGATCATCCCAAGATCTTCTCTCTTCCGCTGGGTCTCATGACCCTCGATCCTGGCTTGGTCAGCTTGCTCCGTGAGCTGCGCCAGCCCTCAACACTGCCAAAGGACGCAGAAAGACCTCAACTCCTGATGGTCAATAGCAATCCTCGCCCTATGAGAGTCGATACAATCAACACGGTGCTGAACAACTTCCAGGCGCTGGGAGTCAAGAATACCTACAACAGTCAAGCCAAGAATGGAAGTAAAACCTATGCGGCAGAGCTGAGACGGTCCAAGTTCATTCTATCACCAAGCGGAATGGGACTGGATTGCTACCGGCATTGGGAGGCCATTCACATGGGGACTATTCCGGTGCTGGAGCATCTGAATCGAACGACGGATGCTTGGTTTCGGACGCTGGGGGATCTACCAGTTGCATGGATTGATAGCTTTGACAACTTGACCCCAGAGTTCTTGCAATCGGAATACAAGAGAATCATGGGCAGAACCGACTACAACTACCAAAAGTTGACTCGACAGTGGTGGATCCACCGCATCAAGTCCACCTTGCTGTAGAAGTTTCCTAAACTACCGATTCGACGATGCCCAACCAGCATGAACCATCACCTATGCCATCCTAAGTATGCGAAACATTGATCTGACAATGGACTCAATGCTTTGTGTATAGTCTCTTGCTGGTATCCATGCTGTGGCCAGCTGGAAAGGTTGGTTATTATGGTGGCTCTATGGATCAGACCAGGTGCAACATGCAAGCCGGCCCAATAATTTTGAGAACTTCATTTTTGCATGTTGTCAAGAGCACCCAAACGTTCCCACCACAGGTGGTGGGTTTCCCAGAGACACCCTTGGAGTTGATAACGCATGCGAGTGCGCCTAACTGGCTATGTAGCAACGAAGTTGTCGAAGCCGAAGGAACCACAGACCAAGTACGAACCCAGATTGGTTGGTTTTTGCCTGTTGTAGCGGATGCTGCTTGACCGAGACTCAGGAAAGCTGAATGATTCGATTCAATCGAATTTATGCATTGAATGCCAACCCATGCAAAATTTCTTCATTTGGATTCCATTCTCTATTGTGACAAATAGCCCTTGAATTGTTGCCAGACACTCTCGTTGTGTCTTTCAAGCTGTTCTTGTTTTTGTTGCTGCAGTTCTCGAGCTTCCAGTGCCAATTCGAGCGCCTCCAGACATTGGCTGGCTGTTGTCCCCACGCGGTAGGCACATTCTACAAGTTCTTCTTGTGATGTTGATGATGTTTGTCCTTGTACCCATTCGTCCACCTTTTTCTGGATGCACTCGGCGGATCCCACCCGTGGCTGTAGCAGATTGCAGGCCACTTCGTAGCGACCTTGACTGTACGGCAACGTCAACGCTTCTACACCTGCGACACCTCCATTGCGCTCTCGCACGGCGCGTGTCAACGACTGCGCCATTTTCTTATCGCAACAAGCATGGAGACGTATATTGTAATTCTCCACAAATCCCGGCGGTGCTCCCACGGTGGCCGTGTCCATAACATGAGTTTTGGCATTGTCGGAATCCAATAATAATCCGCCTGATTGAAAAAAGTTGGTCTTGTCACGTCGAACTGTTGCCAGTGGCGTTTGGTGGGGATCTGCATCGCCATAAAAGAAAACAGCAACATTGGGAGTGTCGGCCATGGTGGTTCCAATCGCCCTGGCGGTCCGACCCCACGGTGTTTGAAGTTGGTTGTCTTGAGTCACATCGTGTTCATCTTTTCCCTTTTCCAGGAGAAGAGGCATTACCGAGACGTGGTCGACGAGACCAACAGAAGGATGATGCGGTGCAGACGAAAATTCAGTATTGTCGTCTTGTTCCTCTTCTTGAGAAAGCCTTGATCGAGCATTTTGAACAAGATCGATCACAACACGAGCCATTGCATCTTCACTGTTGGCTGCCAAGTGGATCGATGATCTATTGTAGACAACATCGGAAAATGCATGGACCACGACGCATGCATTGGCAACAGCCGTTTCCTCTGGTGCTGTTGGATGGGAGGAGATATTTGGCTCTCCACTACTGGTACTCGTGCCTCCAAGCTGAGCACAGTGTTCTTGAGTCTTTTTCAATATGTCCAACAGGAAGGGTATATGACGCGGAGAGCCTCCGGCTGAGATGTAGACATTGCATCCCAACAGTGGTTGTATCAACAGTCGACTATTAACCATGGCCAGCATTGGGGGAGGGATATCTTCTATCGTACTGGTACCGGTCTATGGATACCGGTATCTTCTATGGTACCGGATTGTCCCTCCACATGGAGATAAGATACGGTACATGTAATATCCAGATTGGAGTATCCTGCCACATGGAATGGCGAGCATTGGCGCCGGACGAAGAGCGGACAGGAATCTTTTGTTCAGAAAGGACCCAGAATTTTCCAAGCAGAAGTAAATCCGTCACTGCACTGCTTCCCAAATCACCGAGTACTGTGAAGAGTTCAGTACACAATGAGTACACCGGTCACACAAGTTCTCGAAATTTCCGTTGGACGAATCCTTTTTGGTTGGACAAGACTATCTTTTTTACTGACATCAGTGATCTTTTGCATTCTTCTTTCTAACAAACTCCTCCACTTGCATTCGTTCAATAAACAACTTCTCATACGTCAGTTTTTTAACTCCGTTCTCTTGAAGAAGAAGCTGACACCTTCCGGCCAACGTGGTGATGCTTGCAAATTCAGACTTCAAGCATCCAATCAACGACCAGTGGCCCTTCAAATTGAAGCTCATCCGTAAGCGAGCCACGAGGGTCTTTACATCCTTGAGTCTTTTACTCTCATCAGCTTCTCATCGCAGCAACTCCACTGGGAATTCGAAAACCAAGCAAGGGTCCCGCCAATACCCCTGCAAGCAGTTCAATGATTCGATTCACAACAACCACAACACACGTCCGTGCACGCATTTTGAGTAATGTCTGATGGTCGTATGACCCATCACCCACCCATCAACTCTCATCGCCCAACCATTCCTGTCCTCCATTTCCATTCTATCTCAAGTCATAAATTTGCATTCTTGGCCTGTCTTCAGTGGCTTACTACTACTACACGCATAGCATAGCAACCAAGCAACCAACCATGAACCACCGAATTATCAACTCCGACCGACGAGCCCCACGATGGGATCACGACACTGCCATGTTGGCGTCGTCCATGATGCTCGTCTCCATCTCTGAGGACTGTCCTTCACAGAATGTTGGGTTCAAGTCTCGCATCTCCGCTGCTCCACGCCTCGGCAGTGGCTCCAGTCTCAGTGGCTGGGGATCTGCCGCGACTCGCCAGTCCTGCAAGATGGACCTCTGTGCCTTGGCTGCGGCCGCCGCGGAGCAACAAGGAGAGACACCCAAAACTCAACCACCGACGGCCATGAGACGTTCCAGCGCTGTCGCCAGTGACCATGGCGAAGGATGGGGATTCTATGCCGGTGGCGACGTTTACAGCAGACAGCGTTAACAAACACCCTGCATGCTCTGCCTCGCTCGCTCATACTTACTTACACTCATTCAGAGTTATTCTCTGTACAGCTACCGTCCCACTCTCGTCACACACACACACACACACACAAGCAAGAATCATATCTCATGCTACCATACATAATGTTGGAGCATTGTAAATACAAACCTCTTTCAGACTCCAAAGCAACCCTGCTAATACTCAAGAGTCCAACCGACCAAGCCATATTGCTGAAAACTTGAAAGCTTTAGCATTTTTAACCATAATAGCTACAGTACACCTTATCCAACCATACCACGTCTTTCTAATACTAGCTAGCGAGCTCCCTGATGGCATTGCAAATGGTGAGGTCCACTGCATTGTAGCTACCGTACCTGCTTGGCTCTGCTGGTGCTCTTGTACATACTAGAGCAGTTACAACTGGAGGGACCTGCGATGACTTTGATATTCCTCTTTTCTTGAAAGCAGCAAAAGTTCCCCACTAAAGTCACTTCATACCAGATAAGAGGATGCAATTTCTCGATGTGAAGGATGAAATATTACTCGAACTGTACATACATACATGTTGTGCATCCACTACGGTACTAATGATGAAATTGCCCTGTCCAGTGCTCAATGACCCAAGCATCTTTTCGGCAACGGCAACAATACCGGTAGCTCCTTTCATGTTTGTGGACTGTTGTAGTGCAATTCTTGCCCTGTCGACACAGTGCCGACTGCCGACAGAAGCAACTGGAGGAGCTTGGCGAATGTTGGTGCCGGATTGAACTGCCATTCTAAGCCAGGCGATTTCAGCCTAAACCATACTCGATGCTGTAATGTACTCGAAACTAAGAAAAAGAAGTAGTGGAGGGCTGACACTTATCCCGTTTCAACAAGACTGCCTCGTACTGACCACAGGAGGTGGAATTCTAAAGGCAACGAACGCCTTGAAGCAGTCAAAGAGACCCTGAAGCACACTGGATGTAGCCACTGGTTAGCCAAGCGGTGCGGAGAACCAGATACTCTAGCAGCTAGCTACCGTACGGTACCGGTATAGGTACCGGTACCGCTACAGCCGTAGTAGGACTTCGAGCTAGCTACCAGCTATTCCGGCTACATGAATGCATGTCAGGTAAATTTGTCAGATTGTTGTTCTTCGTTTCTCGGCTCAACAACTTGCCCAACCCCTACCGTACCCCTCTTCCTTGGCGACAACCTGTCTGGTCTATAGTACGATGTGTGGCGGCTAGCTACTGAGTACAAAGGTTTCTCCGTCCCAAATGAGAGCGTCCGGGACAGACAGCAACCATCTGCAGCCATCTAGCTGGAGACAGCCTGCGGGCAAATGCGCATTGGCTGCGGGGCACCCAGCTGGCTACTTCTGTTGCGTTGGGCCAACCACCAGAGACAGGGAGAGGCCAGGAAGGTCGTAGGTTGTTCGTTGGAAGCAACGAACTGCGAAAAACAGCGGGGTCAAGACAGCATCCCTCACTCTTGCCATGGCGAAGCTCCAGTTGTACGCCTGCTCGCTCAACCAATTGGTTTGTGGTGCCACACAGCCAATCGTAGCTCGCCATTGAACGTCTGAGTGATACGTCAACTATGCATGGTACACGTAAACTAATGCATAACGGGCCTACCAGGAGTGGAACACTGTCGCATTCGTGCTGGATAAAGGGCAATCTGAAAGTTGATGTTGATTTGACAGCCAAACATCAAAGTAGTCGTCAGCTCTACATGTGCAGACAGCAAGCACTGCCTCTAAGAACCTTTCTCTCTAGCTAGTTTTCGTTGAAGGTGTGTGAGACTCGGTTCCCCAACACGACTAATGGCAGGACACTGAACTGTGTGCTTTAGTTAGTGCATCGCCACAACAGACAGTTCCTCTACTAGCTAGCCAGTCAAGACTACAATGTAAGGCTCGCGGCAGGTTAATACCAACGGCCAGAGTCTTCTAATTCCCGCCCAGCCCATCCTGGCGCTTGCTATTGTCTCCTCCTGTTCGTTCGTTCGTTCGTTGCTTCGTTCGTTTTCGACACTGTCTTTCCATCAACTACTATTACCAGGCGTTGCCAAGAGCCCTGGTATGCCCCCATGATGTTGTGATATCATGATGCCCTAGTTCTCGATTGGACCCCAAGACGTGCCAATGAAAAGCATCACTGTTGACATCGTTCCTACTCGAGTCATGATTAGCCCAATCGAGCAAGGGTTCCTGGATGCCAAGCAAAGCAAGATCCAAAGCTCGCAACAAGATTTGCTCCTTCACAGCCTACTAAACGAGAATTTGTAGAATGCTTTTCTCATTTAGGGGGAAAATGAGATCTTGTCTCTGATTGGACGAGGTTTGGAGTGCACTGTACTCTAATTAAGCAAAATGGGATGACATCACCAGTTCTGTAATTTACTTGCTTCACTCAAATTGAAGATAATAAGGTCCGTCTCTATAAGTATTGGATCTTCCACACCATAGCATCGGTTCCAATCCTCAGCTCAAATGTACCGTAATGTGGTGTCATTCGTTCTCCTCCTCCTCCTGACTCTCCGCACCTAATATCGTTGCTATCTCCTTCCTGGACCTACTCCACAACAACATTTCTGTGTTTCCCCACCCATAGCTATCTCTGTCCTTATTGCCTACCAGTACCGGTGCCGCACTCCCAGACACTAAATTCTGGCATTGTCCTTCTGAGAGGGGCGAAACTGCTGTGGGTGGCTTATAGAGGGCCCCTGTAGACTACAAATGGTGGATTGGATGGCTAATGGTTCGTGCGAACTTGACCCAAACATCATGATGCGAATGGGTACCAGTATTGGTATCTTAAAGATAAGGTATACAAGAAATGAAAGGTTTTCCTCGTGGTCACAACGCTCGAGAATTGGGGACAGAGGTGACAACTCGTAGAAACCTACAGCAATTGGTACTGCTTGCGCAGCAACTCTGACGTTTGCTGCAGAACTTCATCAATTCTCGAGAGAAGGATGTGGCCCATCGAGGATCGAGGGGCATAGCGGGCTCGTGACAACGTCGAAGCCCCCATCACCGGTTGTGTCAAAGGAAGTCTTAGTGAGAAAGCTCATCACAGTCTTGGTGTCAATTCCGATGTCATAAAACCAAGAAATCCACATCGAGAAAGCAACACTTACTTTGAGAAAGCAACACTTTTTTCTTTCGCAGAAATCACCATGACCTACTTCTATGCGTCCACAGCTAGCATCGCTTCGACCTCCGGCTGGGATGAGATCACGCTGGCGAATGCCATGCTGAACGTCTCACTCTCATCGCCAGGTTTGCAACGACGGGACTCTCGAGAAAACACATCATCACCCATGCAGCTCCGAAGAGCGGACGGAGGCTGGGGCAGTCAGACCACAAGACAGACTTACAGAAACGATCTCTGCACTCTTAGTCAACACAACAGCACTGTAGCAGCTCCAGTGAATCAACAGCCCGCGTCACCAGCACAGTCAACTGGTGATTACTTTAACTTTGACCTGTGAACTTGATGATATCCATCGAATAGAGCCGGTATCGCTTTCTCACTCCGCACAACCTTCCTCGATAATTGTGCGCGGCAGCATCACCATCCAACTCTCCAAGGACGACAAGGGAACACACTCCCTCACAGCTATCCACCTGCTACCGCTACGCTACCCCAAATCATTATTTGTGGGTTCACTTGCATTTGCCCCTTTATACAGTACAGCACACCAGGGATTGAATTCAGCCAAGCCAGCAGTTTCTGGTCCTTGCAGCCTCCTGGCGCCCGCGGTGACTGGCCCTTCTATGCCAACACTACAATCTGACTGTTTCTCATCAGAGCTTACAATCAAATAGCAAACACTTTGTAACACAGAAATAGTACATCATTTTCATTCAAACGCCCAGCTTGTTACCATAGGCTCACGCAACAGACACATCACACACGTTTCGCATCGCAACTTCAAAGAGTGCTAAAGTCGATCAGCTCCTCGTCGCTCGCTTCTGTGCCAATACGAGCTCTATCCAGATTGTAGAGGACTGCAACTTCTGACCTTTCCCACTTGTGTGACTTGAGCGACAACCAAAGAGCTGGAGGCACGTACATGTCCAAAGAGTGAAGTCTGGTCAAAAGCCCCAGTTCCGTAGGAATTACCAGGTCGTCTCCTTCGGTGCCCAATGCCCCAGCGGTGAGAATCGGAGCTGACAGGTGTTCCAAATGAGTCAAGGATCCAAGCATGCTTGCAGGAAGACCACCACCGGAGAAGTGATTGTGGCTCAATTGGAGTTCGACCAAAGGAGCAGATACAATCGCTTCAGGGATCCAGCCGGAGAACCTGTTGTGGTCCAGGGACAGCTTTCGAAGGGAAGTGAGATTGCCAAAGGCTTCCTTCGGCAACGTGCCTTGAAAATCATTCTCTGAGAGCTCCAATCTGGTGAGACGACTGAGACGACCAAGCGCCGTCGGGAAAGCTGAATGGAACATGTTATGCTTGAGCGACAGTTGCTTCAGTGCAGTGGCATATCCAATGCCCTCGGACAAGGTACCCCCAAGCCAAATATTGCGATCCAGGTGGACATAACGGAGCGTCGGGAGGAGTTTGAACAGGTGTGGCGGCAGTTCCCCATCCAATGCATTACCGGGTAGCCAGAGTCTTTCGTACTGAAGTTTATCTGATTCTTCTCCACAGACATTCATGGCGAAACCACCTGGCCACCACTGGCATTCAGGGACGCTGTAGGACAACCAATTGTCAGAGCGAAGCCAAGCTGTAGCTCCACTTGTAGAACAGTAGAACAAAGCAAGACCGAAGCGCTGTCGCAAACGTTCCTTGGAGTAGGTCTTCCAGTGAGGATCCTTCTCAATCCATCGGTAAGCTTGCAGTGTACAGGGTTGGTTGTCCAATACATCATAGAGAATCCTTTCAAGAGCCCTCGAATCTTTGCTAGCCAGCTTCATCTTCTCAGGGGCTGAACTTTCAGTGCTTCTCTCGCTAGAAGATGCTGTGGTGGCGATAGGGGAAGCCGATGTCTCAGTACCCACTTCAGCACGGTTGCTGTCTTGAGTGCTGGCATCAATGTTTCTTTGCTTCTGCTTCTCAGATTCCGAGCTTCCAGGGATTCTCTCTGTGGCGAGTGATGTGTTGGTTGTGCCCGGTGATCGTTGAGCCTTGGCGAGAGAGTGTGTGTACTGGGCCTGATTTGTATCATGCACACGATCTTCAGGTTCTGGGCTTCCAGAGTTGCAATGTGTTACATCTGATGTCTTTCTTGTTCCCGACAATGGCGAGGAAGCATCCTCATCAGAGAGGTTTTCTTCCAGACTGCTTGCACCATTGGTGCTGTGATTCAGCTCCTCGCGGTCTGACCTTTCATCGATCCTCCCTGACGGTGGCGGATTGGTGCTGCCCTGTGATCCTGAGGTCTTTCCACTCGAGTGGTTACCTGCATTTGTATTGTTCTGCTTCTGATTCTCAGGGGTGCACTGCTCTTGCCACGCAGGGTAAGGAGTAGTTGCCCTTTCCACGTACTCAGGGCAGAGCTCTCCATGGTGAGCAGCAGTACTTTGGCTAGGTTGACGAGGTAAGGCAGCTGCCATCAAAAGGAGTAGAAAACCAAGCAAATAGACCACAGCCGGTCGCCAATCGGCTTTTTTCTGAAATTCATCTTGTCTATCCCGCCCATCACGTTGGGGAGGACTGATTGCTTCAGATGGTGGCTCTGGTACAGCAACCTGCTCTGTTGCTGGCTCTGACAGAATAGGGCGCGCTGTCGGCTCTAGTGCAGCAACAAGTTCTGTTGGTTCTGCCTTCCCATCAGTTGGCCCATTCACAAGATATACCCAGATTGGTAGGTACAAACATCCATCGAATTGTTCCAGTTGAGACTCTACAGCGTCCAGAAGCTCTTCCTTGGACCCCATGACAATCAAGTCGCCATCAGAGTCTTTGTAAAGCAGCTGCATCCTTGCTGCCCGGTCTTCAGGGTCAAAGCAATTCCTAGCACGGTCAACAAGTTTAGAAAAGCACTCGCTGTCAGCATCCACAATAAAAGTTCCAGCATCTGTGATTTGCATCGATCCTCCAATGAGCGAGAATCGAACCCGTCGAAATTCTGTTGCGGGGGGGGAATCCGACGGTGCAGTGTCGGAGGCAGAGGGCTCCTTTCGCCCATCTTGCAACGCTGCAAGCTTGAGCACAAACTCAGTCGACATCTTGGTAGCTTCTGGAATGTTAGATGGGGTTGGATAGCAACAGGGGTGGAAGCAGAACCGACACGTGTTGTTCCTCTTTGTGTTACCAGATTTGATGAGAAGGAAGCTTCCTTCGTGTTTTGAGATCCTGCCATTTCGCCTTTTGTTTTTAGTAAAATAGTAAAACATCAAATGGTGGCATTTTCCAGAAAATTACCCAGGTACGGCTGCTTTGGGAAACCACTACTAGTAGTAGACTAAATGTATTGCAAAGCACGGTTTTTAGTTAGGTAAAATTGAAACTAATTCACATGAAAAACGTGAAACTAAGAAGTGTAGCTTCACAGGAACTGTGAAACTGTGTGCTTTTGAACCGTTGAAAACGTAAAACATCAAAACGTGAAATGTGAAATTGAAACTGAAGTTTCACTGACTCGACTCGACTCACTCCAGCTACCGGTATCATACAAGCTACCACCGGTAGTAGAGCGGACGTTGCAGCCCAAGCCACCAGACAAACACAAGAGAGTAACAGTTCGCAGCACATCGTACTAGCTAGTAGAACATCGCTGGTAAGGATATATATCTATTACAATGAAGGGTGTTTGGGTTATGATGGACACATAGCTTTGGGAAGCTTGCCCGGGACGATGCGACGTCCGCTCTTGGCTCCGTTGTGCGAACCTCCGAACAAGATGTTTTCCGTGTTGTAGAAGACGTTGGCTGTGTATGGCTCAGAATTCCAGATAAAATTTGTAATGAGCGACTTCGCATCTGCTTCATGCAATATGTAATCGTATACCTCTGCTGCGGGCAAAATGTTCCCGCTTCCATCCGTCGAGTGAGAGGTAAACCAAATCGTAAGCGGAAGGTTCTCCGAAGGCTCGTACTCCCAGTCAATATTGGTAGCAAAAGAATTTACTCCAGAATCTTTCGCCATGTCTCTAAGGCTGTTTTCGAACCATATGTTGGTTTGACAAATCATTGCTTCAATTTCGTCCTCTTGTGGTTCGCGACCTTGTCCGTCAAAGAAGCCCATCTGGATGTTGAAATACACCAGCTCTTCATCAGCTTTCGTCGGTGCTACGGTCCGTTTATCGTCCGGTCTACCTGGTGGCTCTAGAATTGGAAGACGGGAATCCTGTGAGTTGGCCGCTGCCTACAGTTCATTGACGGCGGTACAAACCGTCTTACCTGGCCGCTCCACAGGGGGGTCTGTAGGTGTTGGTGTTGGATCGGGTGTGACGCCTACGAGTACAGTTGGGTAAGGTGTTGTCTTTCGAGAAGGCTCTGGAAGGACAGAACATGGTCAGGAGGAGCAAAATCAAAGCGAGCGAACGAAAAAGTGAGCAAGCAATTGGACATACCACGCGGCCCCCTTGGTGGTCGTGTTTGTTGAATGCCGCCAAAGACACCCATTCCTTTACCGCAAGGGGATAGCAATCACAGATTGTGTGGGCAAACATTAACGAGCAACATCACTAAAGCACTGCCCCCAGTAGTCTTACCTCCAGTCATTTGTTGTTGCTGTCTCATTGTTGGCGTTTCTGTGTCTGCTTCGGGGGTTGCTGTTGGGCTTGGTGTTAATGGAGTTTCTGTTGGATTTGGTGTTTGTGGTGTGGCTGTTGGTGCAGGGGTGGATATTGTTGGAGCAGGTGTCAATGGAGCTTGTGTTGGATTGGGTGTCTGAGGGACCATTGTTGGCTCTGGGGTTTGTTTTGTTGGGCTTGGTGTCAATGGAGCTTGTGTTGGATTGGGTGTCTGAGGGACCCTGGTTGGTGGAGGGGTGGATATGGTTGGAGCAGGTGTCAATGGAGCTTGTGTTGGATTAGGGGTCTGAGGGACCTCTGTAGGCTCTTGAGTTTGCTTTGTTGGGCTTGGTGTCAATGGAGCTTCTGTTGGATTGGTGTCTGAGGGACCCTTGTTGGTGGAGGGGGATATGGTTGGAGCAGGTGTCAATGGAGCTTGTGTTGGATTAGGGGTCTGGGGGACCATTGTAGGCTCTTGAGTTTGCTTTGTTGGGCTTGTGTCAATGGAGCTTCTGTTGGATTGGGTTGGATTGGGTGTCTGAGGGACCCTTGTTGGTGGAGGGGTGGATATGGTTGGAGCAGGTGTCAATGGAGCTTGTGTTGGATTAGGGGTCTGAGGGACCATTGTAGGCTCTTGAGTTTGCTTTGTTGGGCTTGTAGTCAATTGACCCTGTGTTGGATTGAGGGTCTGAGGGAGCATTGTAGGCCCTGGAGTCTGGTCTGTTTCTCCAGCACTTGGCGCCGCAGTTGTTTGCACTGCGCTGGGGGTGGCAGTCGTTTGTACAGCACTCGGAGCGGCAGTCGCTCTACTACCTTTCGAGGATGGTTGCTGTGTTGTGGTTGGTGCAGGGGTCTGCTTTGGTTCTTCGGGAGTTGGGTATGGTGTTTGACCGGCACTTGGAGCTGCCGTGGATGATGCCGCCGATGGAGTTCCTGTGGTAGTTTCAACGGTAGGAACTGGTGTATTCCGTGAAGAAGAATCAGCTGGCAGCAACAAAAAAATAGCCAAAGGCAACAACAGGGTATTGAGCAAAGTGTCCAGAAATCAATGCACCACAAAGGCCCCTCTACACTAAAGACTGCAAATTTGCTGACTTACCTGGTATTGGGGTACCTGGACATTGGGATGACTGGGGTATTTGACCTGTTACGGCTGGCTGGATGAAGGGTTCATACCACAAGCCTCGAGCACTGCTGAAGAAATTCTGCCCAGGAATTGTCCACAGGTAATTCATAATGTAGGAGAAGTAATCAAAATGCTTGGTTGCTTGCCACAGATCGTCGTTGGTAGGTGCTGGGCTTCCATCACTAGTAGTGACAACAGTCGTAAAGTTGACAATAACAGGCACATTCCTCGGTGCCTCTGGTTCAGACCCATTGTAGATCCAGTCTTCAAAGCCCCAGTCAATCTCTGTGGTGAATATTTGAATGTTGCCATTCTTAGTGTAGTTTTGTATTGAGTCAGAAAGAAACTCATTGGTAGCACACATTAGTCCTTCAACATCATTCTGTGACGGTGCCCCACCGGGATCACCTATTCTTCCATCTTTAAATCCAAACCTATAAAATAACCGGAACACATCTTCTGATTGACTGTCAACGAGAGCCACCACGACCGTAAGGATTGTTATTCGGAGTGGGAGAATCCAAGCCGTCATGGTCCTTTTAATTGGAGTGTTTGACCTTTACCGGTACTCCTACAGAAGCTGGCGGAGAGTCAACCACAGCAAACAACTAGCAACGACAAGCAAGCTTGTCTTGATCTGGCTGGAAGATCCTTTGCATCTGGTATGGAGATGAATAGCAAATGATCCATGGATCATAACATCAGACGCAAGAAACGAATGGACGGAAGTTGTGTGCAACTGGTGAAATCTCAGCACCTGGTTTGTACCGGACCAATGGTGACCTATTTGTTAAATCTTTTATTGATTTCTTGGTTTTCTTTCAAAGATACTTAACAATGTCAAAGATGTTGGTCATAAATGAGGATCAACTCGTCACATTTTGTGGGTCAAAACCCTTCAATTACAGCTACGGTACGGTACGAGCTAGCTAGTAGACTACAATCCAAAAGCGTTAAGGCAGTGCCGTACAGCCGCTAGCTAGCACGGGCTAAAAGGCTAAAGCTACATGTACATGTACCAGACTCGGATGTCAAATGCAACATGTATTACAGTAGAGTTAGAGTAGTTATGTTCGTGTTCGAAGGGCGAGGAAAAAGGATTCCCTTCGTGGCATCTGGTTGCCTCGTGTATTCGCCGTCTGTATTCGCCGTCTATGAATACCTGCCGTTGCGTCCTCCTTTCTAAGAGCAATTGTCGACTTTCTGAAGCTTTCCCGGATGTGGAGCTGGAGGATTGGGCGACCCTGTGTAGGATCCGGCGAAGAAGATGTCTTCTGTTTGGTAAAAGATGTTCTCTTTGTATGGCTCCGATTCCCACACGAAGGATTCCACGAATCCCTTGACATCCACTTGCTCCATCGCACTAAAGACATCCACTGCGGGTACATGGGAACCATCCGAGTTTCTGGCGTCGGCAAAGAACTCTATCACAGATGGAAGTGCTGCCTTGGGATCCCATTCCCAGTCGATGTTGGTAGCATAAACCGTAACATCTGGATTTACCTTCTCCTTCAATGTTTTCTCGAAGAATTGGTTGGCTTTACACATCATCTTCTCAATCTCGGGCTTTGTGGGCTGCTTCTCTTTTCCGGCAAAGAAGTCTATCTGGATGGTGAAGTAGACCATTTCGTCTTCGGGTCGGGTTGGCGACATTGTCTGCAAATTCAATCCACCCCCTCGGCTTACGGGTGGTGCAGTTGTGGCGCCAACAGAGGGAGACAGACTTATGAGACTTGGGGCCAAAGAGGGGGCAATGGATGGTAATACTGTGGGCGAGAGAGTGGTGAGATTGAACTTCTGGTCTCGGCTAGGAGCGGCTGAAAAGGCAGAGGGTGCATTCAGAAGAAGTAAGTGATGAGTGCGGCGAGCTACGTGTACAGCTTGTTTAGTCGACCACGAGGAAGCTTACCAGTTTCGGGGGCAGGGCAGTCCGTGTTTTGTGGGATCTGTCCAGAAAGAGGAGGGATAATCTCCGGTTCATACCAAAGTCCGCGTGTATTCTTGAAGAAGTTTTCGCCCTCGATATTCCAAATGTAGTCCATAATGTAGCCAAAGTAATCAAAATACTTGGTTGCATCCCAAAGTTCTTGGTTTGTAGGAGGAGTCATACCTTCAGGTGTATCCACTGTAGCTGTAAAGTTGACAATGACAGGCACATTCCGGGGTGCCTCTGGTTCAGTGCCATTGTAGATCCAATCTTCAAAGCCCCAGTCAATTTCAGTGGCAAAAATCTCCATACCCTGATTTTTGGTGTAGTTGGTAAGTGAATCTGTTAGAAACTTGTTTGTAACACACATCAGACCCTTGATATCTTCTTCTGTTGGTTCACTGTTGGGATCCCCAATTTGACCATCTCCAAAGCCATATCGGAAGAACAACCGAAAGACATCTTCAGATGCCACCGTACTTTGAATCAGTAGCCAGAAGAAGGCGACAACGATTTGTTGGGAAGCATTCACCATGGTATCGTGTACTGTAGCAGAAGAAGTTGGCTTTCACGGCAAAGTTGTGGCGCAAATGGTGGCGGCAACTGCGCAAAACCAACGAGGAGAAATCTGGCAGGATCTTTTTTCTTGTTCAGTTCACCGGGTGTTGACTGATGAGCCGAAAGATTTTGTGGACCTGGTGCTGATAGTCGCGAGCTGTCAATACCGATGAGACAAAAGCACATTTGGTGCAATGAAAGGATCTTTTATTTCAGCCCCGTATCAACGTCATAAACATGGCGTGCTTGACATTGCACGAGGCGATGATCAGCTCTTTGATCTTTCGCAGTCAACCAGCAGTCACCAGCAAAACCTGCAGCGACTTCTTGTTCCTTTGTTGAAGGAGAGAGTCGAATCGAGTCCTTCGGTCTAATAATTTGTTTGACAGCTCGACAGGCTTAATTAAGGTCGTCATCAACCACAAACATGCACTCGCTCAAGCCTCTCCACCCTCCGCTTGTTGCTTTGACCTCCAGGAACAGACTCTGACTCGAGATAGATATTCAGGATGTCCACCGATGAAGGCATCGAACAGCCAGATGGCACTGATGACGGCGTTCCATCGAACAACGACAACCGCGCCATTATGGTATTCACTCGTGCGCTGGTACGGCATCTTTCGACTCCTTCCGGCCGTTTGGAGCCGACCTATGTGGG